>JABEVN020000980.1:0-27009 GCA_013146195.2 Codonopsis lanceolata | reverse complement strand
AGGGTCTAACAACTCAAACAAGTCTAAAACACACAGAACAACCCAGAAACAACTCGGGCTTAAGGGAAGGGGAGTGCGACAACGATCGGCTAGACGGCAGATGAACTTCGAAATCAAGCGAGCGATGAAAAGGAGACTTTTAAGGTAAGTCTAAGGGCCAATGAAGAAGCTTAAATACTTGTAGGAAGTTGGATAACAACTAGGAAATAAGAATCCCAAAGGAGGCGATAGCAGCGACTCGATTCCCGAACTTCTGGCGATAGAGGCGAGCAATATCTCAAGCTTAGAAATCGTCGATAGACTTAAGGAACACCTCCACTTGAAGTCTAGCACATCTAAACATGTTAACAAACCATCTTAAAGAGGTCACAGGATCCAAGCAGGGGTTCACGAACACAAAAGCAGAGTAAACTCAATCGTCCGCATTCGACTATCGCCGAGTCACGACTTGTGACTTTAACTAGTTTAAGGTCTATGGTACATAGGGAACTAATATATTGGCTCCTATACGCCTCTTCCTATATTAATCAAGGTTCTTACTTCAAGTCGAGTGTTGAGGTTACTGCTTGAACGACACGCAAGGCAATAAGGTCAATCACACTAAGGTTCGGGGTCTTACACAAATGAAGTATTCCTATTTGGATGTTTGATTTAAAAAAATCCATTTTTAAAATTTAATGCATAAAAGTGTCATTTTATTATTAATGAACTACTAAAAGTGTTAATTTTTTTCAAAAAATTGATTTTTAAATGAGAACTTTTGACCTGGAGGAGTAGTAAAATGTGGATAAAGTAGGTGAAAATAGTGAAAAACTTGGATCAAAGAGAGAGAAATTTGAAAATTACAAAATAAAAGTCAATAAAAGGTGATGGAGAACATCCCTAAAGAAATTTCGTCGCTCCTTGATATCATGATTGACATTATTGGCTCTACACCAAGGACTCCAATTTTCATTTCCTTTATTACAATGATAATATTATTATTATTTTTTTCAGGCAAAAGTGTTGTATTTTTTAAAAAAACATAGGTATTTAATACAGCACTTATAAAATACTTAATATAACATTTTTAAAAAACATTTTACCAAAATACCCTTTGCGTAATTTAATTTTTTTGTTTTTTTAATTAAATTTAAATTAACTAAAATTTATTTATTTTGTTTTTTATTAAATTTAAATTGGCTAATTTAATAATTAATTTGATTTGAATTAGGTTTAAATTAAAAAAACAATTTTTGAGTAATTTAATTTTTTTGTTTTTTTAATATGGGTAATTTATTTTTTTTTTGTTTTTTAATTAAATTTAAATTAGCTAAAATTTAATTTTTTAATTTTTTATTAAATTTAAATTATCTAATTTAAAATTTAATAATTAATTTGATTTGAATTATGTTTAAATAAAAAAAACAATTTTGGGTTTAAGGACTAGATTGGTACCAGTCCCAAACCCATACTCCTCCCACAAGCCCACCACCTACCAGTACCAGACCAACCCATAACCCATTCCCCCTTTTGGACTCTCTCCCACAAGCCCACCACCTGCTACCAGGCCTAAACCATAATCCCCCCATTCTTTTGGACTGGACTACCAGCCAACCAACCAGGCCTAAACTCATCCCCCCCATTTCCCTAGCCCATACTCCCCCACCGGTCCCTAGCCCATCTCCCCAATTTGGACTGGTACAAAACCGGTTCCTAAACCCAAAACTTGTTTTTTTTTTAAATTTAAACCTAATTCAAATCAAATTAATTATTAAATTTTAAATTAGCTAATTTAAATTTAATAAAAAACAAAAAATTAAATTTTAGGTAATTTAAATTTAATTAAAAAAACAAAAAAATTAAATTACCCAAAACTTGTTTTTTTTAAATTTAAACCTAATTCAAATCAAATTAATTATTAAATTTTTAATTACCTAATTTAAATTTAATAAAAATAAATAAATTTTAGTTAATTTAAATTTAATTAAAAAACAAAAAAGATTAAATTACGTAAAGGGTATTTTGGTAAAACATTTTTATACAAAACTGGTCCCTAAACCTTTCTCTCTTTTTTTTTTGTTATTTTTTTCATTTAAACATTAAAAAATAAATTAACAGATAAAAATTTAACATTTGGATATAAAAATTGAACAATTAGAATTAAATATTACCGTAAAGTTCACGTAAGTGGTAAATATAACATCTCCATCATCGTCCATATCCACGTTTCAACATTTTTTTGCCGATTTGCTTCCAAATTGTAGACTTTTTGGAGGTTTTAACTGATTGAAATTTTGACTGAGAGAAAAATGCGTATGCAATTTTTTTTCACTTACAAGAAAAATTTTACAATCTGATATTTATACTCAAAGATAATTTTTCACTTAGTATAACTAAATCAAATTAATTAGTAATTTAATTGTGTTAAGTAACTAAATCAAATTAATTAATAAATTAATTGTGTTTAAAATATTTTAAATTTAAAATTTGTTAAATTAAATTTAATAATTTTTTTTATGTAAATGGTATTTTGGTTAAACATTTTATAAAAGTGTTGTATTAAGCATTTTATAGATGATGTATTAAGTATATCCCTTTAAAAAAATGAGCCGTATTTCTAACATTTAAGCATCAAACAATACAACGAATTTTTTTCTTCCTTTTCAAATAGATATGAAATTTATGAAGTGCCATAATAAAAAAGTACACATGGGAAATTTAATTTTGGTAAAAACTTAGAAAAAAAGGTTTTGTGGATATTTTCTGTAAGATGAAATAATTGACTCGACCTATTGTGTATTGGTGGACTGAACTGTAAGAGAGTGAGTTTCTGTCTCACGAATTACGATCCGTAAAACTATCTTATAAAAGATCAACTATTTAACTAAAATATAAAGACCTAAAAGTACAGTATCAAAAAAGTTTGTTTTGTGAAAGTGACTCTTTTTTAGGGATAGAAAAAGTATCTTTATCTCTAAAATTCCTTCAATTTCTCATTACTTTCGAACTTGCGAGAAAATACGATTGAGTTCAGTTTTATTGACTCGACATGAATGTGATCAAATTAGTTTTACTTTCATCTTTTATTATTGACTTAATTCTCAATTTAGTCACCCTACTAAGAGTCCTAGTTAGCAGTTTAGTGTCTCTAAAAGAGATGGCGGCGGTTGGCCCTGAGTTTAAGGTCGTGTATGTGTGGCAGTTGGCTATTGCGGAGTTTTGAGACCTACTCGGGATAAGACGTATTCTCGTACATATATTATTGTTATTATTATCGTCATTATGAGTACATGTTTTATCGGTAGTTCACGTACATTCATACATATTTTGCATTGTGTGCTGGAAACTATTGATTTTTGGTTTCTCGGTTCATTGTTATGATCGAGGGAGATTTTTTAAAAAAGGTTGGAGGGGAAAAATACCTTTTGGTTGAGAGTAGTGATGTACCAGGATATCTTTGGTAGGGCTTAGACACTCGACCTCTCCGTTAAGATAAGCGCACAACTAAATGGGGCCTTTGGGTAACACTTGAAAAACAACGTTGCCTCTTAAAATGTTTGAGCACCCGACCTTTCTATTGAAAGTTGTAGAGTCCAGTGTGTCTCTAGTGGGACTTGAACATCCGACCTCTCCGTTATGAGAAGAAAGCAGTACCAGTTGAATCAGAGCTCATTGGTATGATCGAGGGAGATACCCCGATATGAAATTAGTTTGTTGTTTTGATTGATTTGTGATAAGCTGGTAGGTAATCACATGTAGTGTAGTTAGATATTTGTTTGACCTATATATATATATATATATATATATATATATATATATATATATATATATATATATATATATATATATATATATATATATACACGGCCATATTATATATACGAAATGAAAATATGATGATGTTTATTGGTTTGTTTATTGTGCGTGTATACTCTATAAGAGATACATATAATATTGTGGGTAATATAAAGTATACATTATTAAATGGTTATTGTGCGAGTAGAATACACTCGATTTGTACGTAGGATAGACATGGTGATATTGAAGAGGATGATGATCATTGTGGGTAAGTATACTGTTTTGCTGCGATTATTAAGACGTTTACATTGTGTGAGGATGTGCAATATATGTGCTTGGTAGTATACATGGTCTTGAGTTATGAAACTGATAGATCTTACGGAATGTAGACGTTACAAGTATTAGTGTGCGTATCGTCTCCTCACGATTTCTTGTAAGGTATCATTAGTTGAGTACACTCGATATGTGGACCTCATTGTAGGTGTGATTGTAGATTACAAAGGTAATAAACCTTGTTATTTGGTATGATTGCATTTGCTTATGAGCATTAATAGTAGGAGTAACTTACTTGGTTTATTTGCATAATAAAATTTTAATCCTCGTTGTATAAAATTATACCTTTTCATTTGTTACATTATTGTATGAGACTGTATTGGAGGATGCTTAATTTTTATCCATGAACCTTTACATCCTTACGACGGAAGCTTTGAAATCTAATTAAGTAGGCGGCTGAATTGGTGGTTAAAGGATATTCGTCGGTAAACTAGGTTGGTAGAAAGTAGGTTAGAAGTTGACTAAACCTATTTCCAAATGGAATGGACAGTAAACGGAATGATTTTTTCAAATAATAAAAATATGTGATCTTATGTGTTTTACCCGGGTTGGAGAAATCTCAAGTGTGGTTGCATGACTTTGAATGTTGGCTTGTTTTAGGAGTGTGTTGTTGAAACACTATTCTCTTGATTGTACATTGCCCTATAGGCAATTTTTGCCTTTTTATGATTCATGAGAACCTTTGCTACTCAAATTTCTTGTTGTGCCCTCGAAATAAATAGTTTCAGTAGATAAATGTTTAGAGTGTCTTATGAATATGCTCTAGTGATATGTTAAGGATTTGCGTAGTTATTTGGTATAGTGGAGTTTTGTGAGTACTATTGTGACTCAAGTTTAGGCCACATTGGTCTTGATCTTTGAGTGTTACACTCGAAGATGAGTGACATCGTAGTCGTTGTCTCGATGTGTTTAGGGTCGCGTGTCGAACTATAGTGGGTATACGTTGTGGTTGTGAATTCGGGGACAAATTCTTTTTAGGGAGGAGAGGATATGTGGTATGTTTGTTGCAAGAGTCTAGATGTGCGTAGGTAGCCACATTGAGACCAATACCCTATTAATATATGTCCCAAAGTCGTTAACGTATTAGAGTTACAAGGCGTAACTCGACGCTGGTCGAAACTGGACTCGGACAAGAGTTTACTTGTGTTGTTCACGTTTGTGACCTCGGTTATGCCCTAGGTATTTACATGATTTTCATGTGCATGCTTAGATATGTTAGACTTCATGTTGGAGGTGTTTGTTAAGTCTATTTGTGCTTTTGATGATTTAAGCAAAGCCTTTGTCTTTATCATGTAGCATGAAACCAAGTCATGTGTGCATATCGTCTTTTGGAGTTATAATTCTCCTAATTTTTATTTAAATTTTTAGAAGTATCCAAGCCTATTCATTAGCCCCTTGACTTGCTTTAAGTATGATGTTCTTGCTCGTTCAATCGTTACTTCATTCTTCGTTCTGATCGCGAGTTGTTGCACCTTGTTTCGGTTTCACTAAAAAAATGACTCAAATGTCGTTCGAGCGAGTCTTGAACTTGTTTTGAGTAGGGTTTCAACCTAGGATGGTTGGGGTTTAAGTTGGGGTTTATTTTGGTTTAGATTCAAGTCTATTTGACCAAAAATCTTGGATGCGATCGCATTCACTCCTCAATGCCCTCGCATTGAGGACAGAGGATTTTATTTTTCTGGAAGACATAGGATGTGCTCGCATCCCTCCAATGCAAGCGCATTGGCTCTAGTTCAGCTTCGAGCAGATTTTCTACAAATTTGATTATTGACGGGAAATTTCCATCCTACCCTTAAACCTCCATAAACTATCTTAACTATTCCTAATGAGATCCTAACATCCTTGATTAGTTTGTTGATGATTATGGGGGTTTGATTATGGGATTGATTAGCCTAAAACACTCACTAAGTGAACCTATGAGTTACCTATTCTACCCCCTTTAGTTGGAGACCTTAGATACCCCAAACCCAGCTCAAGCCTCTCATTTCTCTTCCCCATTTTCAGCTCCCAATCGTGTTCTAGAGAGAGATAGACTAGGGGTAAACCAAGGTGAGATAATGTGTGTTTTCAAGATCTACGGAGATCCAACCATTGGATTGTCGATTCGACTATGAATTATCGAAGCCCTCGACGAGTAGAATAACCTACACCGATTAATCTTTGTTTTTGTTTAAGGTTTGTGGCTTCAAGAGGTAAGCTACTATACCCTCCTTCCCTCTTTGTATGTCCTATAGGATATTTGGTATGTTCATCCTTCAAATCTATGTTAATAGACTAGATTGACATGCAATGCATGTATATATATATATATATATATATATATATGTGTGTGTGATTTATGTGTTATTATATGAAATGGGTTTGTGTTGTTGTTAGGTTTTATTGTGGTTAAGGCTTGGAAATCAAGCCCGGATGATTTGTGGTTTTAATATGCTTTCGATCCATGTGTTAATTTTGGGAGTAATGAAATATGTAAATTATGAAACGTACATTTAGGACTCAACTGAATCATTATATGTTCAATGATGTGATAATGAATTTGAGGTTTGAATCCTACGATGTTTGAGTTTCGTTTGGTTGAGTTTGTGATGACCCGAGCATCCCGAATTGTGCCAATTGTGACACCGACACTTTAGAGACTTAAATGACAATTATGATATAACGTTTTACTAATTTAGAAAGTCGTGTTATCGAACTACTTGAAGTTTGGGATTTCACTAATTGGTTAGCGAATCTTGGATGTTGGTTTAGAGCATGCTCGGTAAAGCATGGAATATTAAGGACCATTTAATAGTCTAAAATGTTATTAAAAAATGATTGATGGATGGATTTCCATCTCATGAGAAATAGGTCAAGTGCACGTGAAGGCACTTGTGAGGTTATGACTACAGGATAGTATTTATGCACTTTGAGCGTGGATTAGAGAATGTCGATTATATACGACGAGTTTGGGCTATGTATTAGAGCCCGATGTTGTTTTGTGAGGACTAAGTATTAAGTCTTAATTTATGAGCAATATTTGACTAACTTAGTAGTCTTGGATTGGTTACAAATGGCGGTTCCTTGTGGACCTCATGGCGTGATTGTGAATAAGCTTATATGATATTCTTATTTGGGTGTGTGACTTGGGGATTGTAAGAATCCCAATATTTGATTACATGGACTAAACGTGTAGTTAGCCGAGAATGAAAGTATGTGCAATAATGTTCATTGAGATTTGGATTTTTAGTAGAGCATTAGGACCTACTTGATTTGGATGAGTCCGCTCTTGTTAGGTTTGATCCAAGTTTGTTAAGGCAAGCAAATATCTTCTTGTGAACCTTGTTTAAGTCTATCTGGCATCATTATTGTTGAGTCGTCAATGGGACGACTCATAGCCTTTGGGTAAGCAATCACTATGAGCCGTCGCATTGGTTCCTGTTTCTCCTCAATATTTGGCTAATTGTGGGATATGGTCCTCGTATTAGTGTCATCTAGCCTAATAGCGAGCTCTCATTTCTTCATTCTAGGTTGAATTACAGGCAACGTATACTCATTACAAAAACCAGATGAGTTTTGATTACTCACCAGGGAAAACCAGTGAGAAGATATTGGACATGATATTGGTTTGACTATTGGGCCCAAGCACGAGATCCCGTTCGGTTGCAGTTCAGCATGTGTACAGTATCATGTTTTTTGTGTTTACTTTTTAACACTTATGTGAAAAACAATATGATATGTGGTTTAATATGTACCTATGATTATGTGGCACTTGATATGCTATTGGTATACTATTATGATGCCATGCTATTATTATATGACTTACCATTATGCCATGCTATGTAGTTGCATGTAGTAGCTTAATGGGTCATTATGTTTTCCTTAGTGTGTGCAGCTTGTTGCATTGAGTGTGTGCAATGAGCTTGTTAGTACGCATTGAGGCAGTAGGTTCGTAGTTGATAGTAGGTGGTTTTCCAAGGGACTTATTATATTTTGTATTTATTATTCCTACGAGACACGGATGTAAAGTTATGTAAACTTTACTTCGGTAGATTGTGATAGTATTTATATGGTTGTATCATTTTGGAGCCGACTTGTATGGTTGAACTATTGTATCTATTATAGAAGTTTATTTATGTTATTTTTCCGAGCATTCCATAGCTCGTGGTTTCTAGTGTAGTTGTGTTATTGTCTCTGAAAAAGTTTAGTTGTTGAGATTGTTGTTTAGTTTCAAAGTATTAGACTTTTATTCTTTTAGTTGGTTTCCCTCCAGCATGTTTTAGATGTCGAGTGGTTGTTGTACATGTTAGGTTCTTGTTGCTTCGTAGGCCTTAGGTTTGTCGATGTTTAATTGCCCGTGCACAATGTTGCGCACTCGCGTCGTAGATTTGTTGAGAAATAGTCATCTCTCAGCCATGGGTTTCGTAGTTCGGAATTGAAGGCTTGGGTTCCATTTAATTATTTGCTTTCGCAAGATTTGGTTTTTGTTGTCCTGTATCACCATTAGGGATTTACATTCTTGTTAGAGCTTGTTTGGCTCGACCTCTACTATTCGACTCGCGCCATTATGCTTAGTAGGTATCCATTAATTAGGTTGCGTTAGCGACACGACCTTGGGATTCCGCATTGGGGTCCGGGTCGGGTCATGACACTATTGGTTAAAAGACTTTATGAAGATCTTTTCTTGATTCTGTCTCAAGGTTAGGCTGATTGATTTGACATGACGTTCAGGCATGACCTGTAACAAGCTTTTTGCAAATGGTTTTGGTCGATATGTGTCTTGAAGACCGAGACCAATCACAGAAAAAGAAATGTTTGATGGATAAGAATGTAGGCTCATACATCAATGCAAATTTCTTAGTTCTCAAGAAGATCTGTTGCAAATCTTTTGTTTATCAAGAAGATCTGTTGTGAATCTCTTAAGTGTTACGAATCTCTTGTAAGTATTCGTAACTTTGAATGCTCTGAGATCTGTTTGTTTCCTCCTTTAAACTCATCACACGAATAGTAGACATTGAGGAACAGAGAAGATATTCAATATGTACTCTATATATGATACTCCCTCCGTATCGGGCAAATAGTTCACTTTTGAAAATCAAACTTTTTTAAAAAATGAAATTTTTAGTAGTCAATTAGTAATAAAATGACACTTTTATGTATTAATTTTTGAAAATGAACTATTTAAATGAAACATCTCAAAATAGAATAGTAGACTCTTTATTTGAAACAATGAGAGTATTTGTTTGAGCGAAGTCTAGTGAAGGCGCTTGTCAAGCTAATCTCGTGTTTGAGTGAACATCTACCATTTGAAGGACAAATGATTGGTAAAGACGACAACTTAGCCCATGACCTATGTAATGTTCCAATGTGTTGCCATACTAACTGTTTTGCAACCCGTTTAACCACTCTTGGACCATGCTGCATAATGAGAACAAGCAAATCGTTGACATGAAATATGCAAACATATATAGCATATATTTTGCACAAGCATATTCCTAACAATATTAGTCTTGTCAAACATTTTGAATGAAAATATTAAAGGAGTTAACTCTAGTTCATACCTGGAAAAAAAAACTATTTACTATTCAAAAATATATTTATTAAAACATTTTATTTGATACGTATTTGTGTGTTTACATGCCTCAAATTAATGGTAATTGAATTTGTTTTGCCATAAGTAATGTTAACGTCGTGTTATAATAACTAATTAACATCTTATAAACTAAATAAGATTTATGTATTTTTTTTTAATCAACACAAATAAAAAGAGGAAGTACTAAGATAGTGAGAGAGCAAATGTGCTAATATACCAATCGTTAGGTCCCTAACTAATGATGTGATCATTAATCACTAGATAAATATTTCAATCTTTAACAAAGAGTTATATGCACACCGGATGTAATTTGTAAAGGGATTAAAAATGTGTTGGATGTGTAAAGTGCACAAATGCAAAGATATGGCCGGCCCTGGGCAAGGGCAGGCGGAGCATCAGTTTAGGGCCCAAGTTAATTAAGGACCTAAAATTTTGTGGGTATTAGTAATAATATTTTATTGAGTTAGTGATTTTTTATGCAACTAGCTGTAGAGGCCCAAAATCCAAAGAAAACAGCTCAATTCGACAATTCTCAAACTTAAGACACGGCCCTGACTCATTTCATACATTCTAATTCGGCAATTCTTAAACAAACCAATTAGTAATAGTTATAGCCATAATATTTCTTGAGTATATTATGACTTTGGTCACTTATGTATAAATATTAGGGAAAAATATTAATGCACTAAAATTGATGAATCGCGATTCAAAAATCGACTAATAATTACATTATTGAACAGCGGTGCAAAAATTAATGCACTAAAATTGATGAATCACGGTACAAAAATAGATTAGTAGTTATACTATTGAAACATGGTGCAAAATTAATTCAATAAAAATTGATGAATCACGATTGAACCGCAAAACAAAAAACAATACGATAAAATTGATGAATCGCGGCGTAAAAATAATGGTCTCCATAGCGCGCTTACGGTTCATTAAGGGTATCGTAGTTATTTTGTCACTAAAAGTGACTTTTTTCGATTAAAAATAAAAAAAGTATACTTTAGCGATTAAAAGTTTCAAAAAGTGGAGCGACCCACAATTTTTTCTAAATATTAATTTTTGTTATTAAATAAGGGTCATTTCGTGAGTTTTCCCATGTGCCAATTAAATGTTAGAAACGGCCCTGGTAAAGATACTCTTTAAAAAAAGGCTACACAATATGTAAAGAATTTAAAAGTTAGAGAGAATGACAGAAGAATTTTGAGACAGTTCGGACCTCAAATCCTACATCCACCCCTGGCAGTCTTTTGGCTATCGTGAGACAATAATCCACTATATTTCTCTCGAATACATAAATTATTGATTGAATAATCTCCATTTTCCTTTAAATTAGTTGATTGAATAATCTCCATTTTCCTTTTCTAGTTGGCAGCCCGACTAGGACTCTTTACAAAGTTCATGAAGAAGATGAATATTTGCTTCCTTGGGATGACTTTTAGTAGTCGAATGAAAGCTATGTTGTAGATCTTTGTTGGTGGAAATTTTAGTGATGAAGTGACTACTTATTCTTTTACTTGTTTCTAGCAAGGTTCTAAAAATCGTTAGGCGGCGCTGGCGCGGCGCCTAGCACTAGGGGACGTAAGTCGGGCGTGTCTCGGGTCTAGGCGGGGTCTAGAATTAAGGCATAATTACCATTTTTTTGATAATTTACATCAAAGATCAAACACATTGACTACAAATTTAATGTTTTTTATGTTTGTCATTTTATCAAACACTTGTCTATATTTGTAAAATGAACAAAAATATACAAACCTACCTTTAATCCTAATTCTCAACAACCCCAAAGCAATAAACCAAGTTTAGAACTAAAAACAAAAAAAAAATATTACTCAACCAACCTTGCCCCTACAACGATCGAACATATCCTCCCTAATCCCTTCTCATTCTAAATTATGAGTCTCGAGACAGCCCCCTTCTTCTTCATCCTTTTGTTTTCTTCTTTCTTCTATCTATCTGGCAGACCGACAACGTAGGTGCCGACTTGGTCGATTAGACGGCGACTAAGAAAGTCGCGGCGGTAGAGAGGGGCCTAGCGCCTAGGCGGGGCCTAGACGGAGCTAGGCGGGGAGTTTTAGAACACTGGTTTCTAGCACTTAGCTATTTTAAAACATCCAATACTTTTTTTATGAAAAAGATTGAAAACTTTTATACATAAAAATCCTAATCTTTTTAGGATAATCCTAATCTAAATATCATCATCAAAAAGGGGGAAATTGTTAGGACCTTTTGTATGGAGTTTTGATGATGATATTTAGGTTAGAATTGTTAACAAATGATTTAGAATTTCTATGCACAAAACTTTCAATCTTTTTCATCAAGAAGTGTTAGTTATTTTGAAACAGCTAAGTGCGGGAAACAAGCTATGTGTTGAAACAATTAAAACTCTGTTTGTTTCACGGAAAATGATTTTCAGAAAATGATTTACGGAAAATGAAAAGATTTCATTTTCAAATGTTTGGTAAATCTTTTGAAAATATGTTGGAAAATATTTTCAGGTGTTTGGCAAACGCACGAAAAATGTTACGGAAAACCATATATAAATAAATATATAAATTATATTTTAATATTAATGCACATATTGAATATAAAACAATGCTGAATTTTAAGTAATTTTCCTTTAAGTAACCCTCAATGTATCATAGTGATGTTAAATCAATAAGATTTATCTTTTTTCAATCTCACGATTACAAATAAAAAAATTGATAATTGATATGAAAAAAAATGTTTTTAAAAAAATGAACAATGTTTGGAACATCTATAAATAATATAGTTGACATTAAGTTTAGGACGTAGTAAATAACTAAATATTTATTAATATTATAATTTATAAAAAGTGTGCATAAACTCCATTTATATTTCTAAACAATTTATTTGTCGAGTAAAATATTGTGCATATATATAAATATGTGTAATTGTGAAAGAGGGCAGAGAAATGCTCGAATATTTGAAAAATGACTTACGAAAAATGAATCTGTAAGTCATTTTCCGAAAAGAAAGCTTCATTTTTCATTGACTCGGAAAAGCTTTTACGTTAACAACATTTTCCTAAGGTCACCAAGCATCTGAAAATGAAGAAAACGTTTTCCTACTGCAAAAAGACAAGTGCATAAACATCAGCCAACTAAGATTGGAAATAGAAAACAACAAACAGCTAAGAGTAATGAAGTGCACCGAAATGTCAAGTCCGAACAGGTAAAAAGGTACTCCGAAATTTACTTAGAAGCTTGGGCCGGAAGAAGGGCCCAAGCCCAATTCATACTAAAGCCCAGGAGGCCCAAAACCATCTTTCTATAAATAGAAGGAGACTTCCTCCTAGAAAGAGGTCAGTGACTATTTCTCCCTCTCAATTTTATTGATTATTATTATCACACATTACAAATACTAATTATCACACCTGAGGGTTTGTGGGGACACCCCCACCCACTCACGGTGCTTTATTTTTCAGGTAAAAACATGCCAGATATCCTACCGCGACAACCACCGTCTAACACGACGCCACCTTCGGCACCCCGGACACAACACGACAAGATCACGACACTTTTTGCGTGATCAGTTTGGTTCCATTCTTGAAAGCGAAAAACACTCCATTGAAAGGGTCTTTGGAATAACAGAAAAACAACTATTTGGAATACCAATCCTACTCAGTTTTCTTCCTCTGCCCGATCTTCTCAACCCTATCTTCATGTCAAACCAATTCGTCTCACCTGCCGCCCCCATCTCTGGCGAATCAACAGCAGTCGCCGTCTTTAAACAGCCGCCCCTTTGTTCCGATCTCCTTCACAGCCGGCCTTCATCTCCGGCGAATCAAAAGCTCCAGCCGGCCTCTCTCTCGTCTTCTCCGACGAGTCATCCACACCCATCACCATCTACAATTGTCGTCGCCTATCCATCTCCTTCGCCAAATCCACGCCTAGCGCCGTCACTGTACCCCATGGCCGCCGCCTCTTCTCCCCGCTCCTCTGGTCAGACAACCATAAATCGCCATATCCCTTCTTTCTTCTTCGTCGGCAAAACTCTAGCATTCTGATCTACAACGCCGCCCCAAATCTCGTCTTCCTCCTTCACCCGATTTCGGCCCAAGCAATCCAGCCGACCCAGATCTCCTCCGCGCACTGCCAAAGACGGCTGAAAGCTTCGCCGTCCGTCCACTCGCCGGCGTCCTTCCGATCTCTCAGACTTGGCGTGTTACGGGTCTTGAGCGAGCAACTCTCGGTTTGTCAGATGTATTATTCAGGCTTTATCAAAATGTCAAACTGTCTGTCGGGTGATAATTGCTTCCTGCTTTATCAAATACTCCCTCCGTCCCTAAATTATTGTCCTTTTTTCCTTTTTCGTCCGTCTCAAAATAATTGTCCACTTTGAAACTTACCTTTTTAGAACATCACTTTTACCACTTTACCCTTACTTTTTCACTTTACTTTAATTATGGGTCACATATATATGGACATTAAAGGAAACTACACATTAAATCAATATAAATAATCAAGTCAATTACTTTTTCTTAAACTGTACACCGGATCAACCGAGACGATTATTTAGGGACGGAGGGAGTATTTGATTGGTTTTCTTTCCATGCATACTGTCAATATTTGCCTTCAAACTGGACGAATTACTGAGACACGCAATAGACAATAGCCTGAGTGCCTGACCCATCATCAATTTTAAAAACAATAGCAATCCCTACTTTATTGACTTATAGACTATGACCATTATTTAATGGAGTAAGAGAAAAAAATTAAAAGCACGCAACATACCCCTCATATGTCATATTCTTTTATCAAGAAGCATGTTAAAATAATATATTGTTAATAAGATAAAAAGAAAAGGATGTTGATCAATAAATGATAAATAAATACATAAAATTGAAATTATTTGCCGAATTAAAATTAATTGTCGGGCTGAAATTATGTACCGAATTGAAATTATTTGCCGAACTGAAATTAATTGCCGAATTGAAATTAATTGCCGAGCTGAAATTTATTTGCCGAATTTGAATTAATTGCCGAGCTAAATTTATTTGCCGAATTTGAATTAATTGCCGAGCTGAAATTTATTTGCCGAATTGAAATTAATTACCGAGCTGAAATTTATTTGCCGAATTGAAATTAATTGCCGAGCTGAAATTTATTTGCCGAATTTGAATTAATTGCCGAGCTAAATTTATTTGCCGAATTTGAATTAATTGCCGAGCTGAAATTTATTTGCCGAATTGAAATTAATTGCCGAGCTTAAATTTATTTGCCAAATTGAAATTAATTGCCGAGCTGAAATTTATTTGCCGAGCAATAACATAACTTAATCGATTAGATAAAATATATATTACCTCGTCGGATACGATTTATTATACGCAACTATTCGACAATAACATGCTTTATCGCTCCCGTAGCAAGTAAAAATATTTTTCTATAAATTTGACAACATTACTTTGATTAAATGTACACGGGCTCGTTAGCCTCATCAATTTAAATATTATATTATTTAACTTTTGTCGGCTTAGCGTGACAATTAAATGTGATTCGAGCTCCCCTACTTATGAGAAACATAACATGCAAATAGATTTATGCCGAGCTAACTACTTGCCCACCATACCAAACAATTATAAAAAATGACTCGCTAAGAGCTCGCAAATTACTGTTTCAATGTTACTAGCTCGAAATAGCATGTTTAGTCTACCTATCATATGTTAGTATGACGCATGTCTTCTCTAAAGCTTCACACTCAAATACTTGCATCTTATAAATTCATCGTATCTTCTAATAGCGCGACGTGTCGCCGCAATGATTAATTTACTATATTCTCGCACAATAGGCCCATATTTAAATAATTTTATCTTATATGATCAATATATATGGACTATGACAAACATTGTATGCTGAAAATATGAATGACGAAAACGTGATTTCTGCCTATACAAAGATGCTCCTAAAAAACTTTCAGGTACAAAATACAAACGTACATAGCCTCGGCAACCACGACCAATAAACGCGAGTCGTTCCTCTACAAACTATTATGTGATTGGTTACAAGGTTACGTGCCTATCGAACCTCGCCGAGTTAATAACAATCATTAATGGCGGGGCGCATCTTGAGGGACCCAGAGCTCGCGCCTCAGATTATGCTCGCGATGCCGAGCTCCATATTATTATTATTCACGTGCCCGTGCACGCCACGCTCGCGCCAGAGCTCGCGCCTCAGATTATATTCGCGCTGCCGAGCTCCCTACTATTATTATTTACGTGCCCGTGCACGCCACGCCAAGGCTGAAGCCAAGGCTGATTATGCCAGCCAAGGCCGAGCTCCATACTATTATTATTCACGCACGCCAGCTCAAAGCTCAGATTATGCTCGCTAAAGCTCGAGCCTCAGATTATTATTTCTTGCGTCCGAGCACACTTCACTCGCGCTATGCTCGAAGCCGCGGATTATATTTCATACATGTGCACGCCGAAGCTTTACCTTGTCCTCCCTTCTCGAAGTCTACTCGCGGTTGAGTCGCATAATCGCGCCTACCGCGCTTATGCTCCCCACTCGAAGTTTACTCTGTGGTGGCCGAGCTTTACCTTGTCCTCCCGCCAAGTCTACTCGCGGCCGAACAGACAGTTGTCGCGCCTACTGGCTTAAGCTCCCTCGCTCCAGCTTTACACTCTGCATTACCTTCATATAGTGCTCAAATTTGGCATCGAGTTACTTCCTCAAGACGAGCTTCTACGAGTGTTTAGCACGCTCTCATCATGCTTTCATCGGCATTTGCGGCTACACTCTAAGATGAGCTTCATATTGTGCTCCAGCCTTAGCATCGAGTTACTCTCAAGACGAGCTTCACGAGTGTTTAGTAGCACGCTCATCATGCTTTCATCAAGATTTGCGGCTACACTCGGCATGAGCTTCATATTGTGCTCCATTTTAGCATCGAGTTACTTCTCAAGACGAGCTTCTACGAGTGTTTAGTACGCTCATCATGCTTTCATCAAGATTTGCGGCTACACTCTGCATGAGCTTCATATTGTGCTCCAGCTTAGCATCGAGTTACTTCCTAAGACGAGCTTCTACGAGTGTTTAAGACGCTCATCATGCTTTCATCGGCAAGATTTGCGGCTACACTCGGCATGAGCTTCATATTGTGCTCCTTTTAGCATCGAGTTACTCTCAAGACGAGCTTCTACGAGTGTTTAGCACGCTCATCATGCTTTCATCAAGATTTGCGGCTACACTCGGCATGAGCTTCATATTGTGCTCCAAATTAGCATCGAGTTACTCTCGGCACGAGCTTCTACTTAGTGTTTGGCACGTTACGCTCCACTAGCGTCCATTTCAAGACCGCTTTGTCTTGCCATTTCGAGATCGCATTATCTCGCCAATACGAGACCGCATTGTCTCGCCAATACGAGACCGCATTGTCTCGCCAATATGAGACCGCATTGTCTCGCCTCATACCATCACCACCCTCCTGACGCCGAGGAGAGGCCTGTCCCTAGCGCCTCATGCATATACTCCTTGAGAGGCCAAAGATACCTATCCTCCTTGAGAGGCCAAAGATACCTAAATACCCATTGCATCCACATGAGCATTTCATACATATCATGCATCCTCCATTCATCATTGCATAAATATAAAAACATGCTCCTATTTCCTCTCTCAGTACCTTGCGGTTCAAAGTCACTTTCTTACAGTGCCTTGCGGTTTATGGCCTTATGGCTCGAGTCTCTTAAAGGTCCTCGCCACGCCGAGGATAAATCTTATTACGGCCTTATGACTCAATTCTCTGGAATGTCCTCGCCACGCCGAGGATAAATCTTATTATGGCCTTATGGCCCAATTCTCTGGAAGGTCCCCGCCACCCTGATGATAAATTTTATTATGGCTTTATGCTGAAGACTACATATCTTATTTTCATGCCTATACTTGCCGGTCAAGGTCTAATTCACCAATCCAGGATCAATTATACACAAAGTTCATTCGCTAAGGCTCAAAAAGTCAGCTACATAAACTCTTCTGAAATTCAAAGCAAAATCTCAAAACCCTCAGTATCACAAGAAGCAACTACGAGCAGATTATACTCCTTACCCTCGATGTTAGCCTCGAGGGCTAAGGAGTAGGGGGCTACTGAAGTGCACCGAAATGTCAGGCCCGAACAGGTAAAAAGGTACTCCGAAATTTACTTAGAAGCTTGGGCCGGAAGAAGGGC
This sequence comes from Codonopsis lanceolata, assembly GCA_013146195.2. Lineage (NCBI taxonomy): Eukaryota > Viridiplantae > Streptophyta > Magnoliopsida > Asterales > Campanulaceae > Codonopsis > Codonopsis lanceolata. The sequence goes on along the minus strand of JABEVN020000980.1, from coordinate 9,134 downwards.
CCAAGCCCAATTTTATTGAATATTATTATCACACATTACAAATACTAATTATCACACCTGAGGGTTTGTGGGGACACCCCCACCCACTCACGGTACTTTATTTTACAGGTAAAAACATGCCAGATATCCTACCGCGACAACCACCGTCTAACACGACGCCACCTTCGGCACCCCGAACACAACACGACAAGATCACCACACTTTTTGCGTAATCAAGTAAAAACAGTTGTGACAAAAATAATTATTTGTTATCAAGCGAAAACAATTATTCATTAAGGGCAATAAAATCATTTCACGATGAACAATAAGAAATTCTAATTAAGAAACGCCAAAGTTGTGAAAGACAAGAGTCTTTGTGAGACAATGCAACTCAAATAGTTATTCCTTCTGCTCTTTCTGTTTCGTGCAAAGAGTTCTCGTTTGAAAATTAAAATTTTAAAGAAAATTACACTTTTAGTAGGTCATTAGTAATAAAATGATACTTTTATACCTTCGTGTTTTAAAGTGAACTATTTAAATGAAATATCTCAACCTGAACAAGTGGACTCTTTGCTCAGAACGGATAAAGTACAACAACCTGTCATTATACAGCCTGGACAAGTGGACTCAAGGATAATTAAGGAAAAATTGCGGGTCTGTCCATTTTTCAAAATTTCTAATCAATACAATCCTGTTTTTTTTTCAAATAGAAAAAAGACATTTTTGAGATAAAAAAGACTACATTGCCCTTAATAAGCATGAGGTACAGAAATGAATCATGGTGCATTAACTATTGGACCGCGATTCATCAATTTTATTGCATTAATTTTTACACCGTGATTCAATAGTTTAATTGTATAATCTAATTACATCGCGGTACCAACTTTTATGTATCACGATTAATTAATTTTTAAACCGCGATACATAAAATAGTATCTAATTCACTTTGCATCACGATACAAAATCATAAAGAAACTACGTCCTTCATCTGCTTCTTCCATCTCCTTTGTCATAAGCTTTCTTTTTCCTCCTCCTTCTGCACCTTCGTCCTAACTAAAAAATCATTCAACCCATCACAGATTTATTACAATTTCGTATTTCATGAATTAAAAAAACTATTTACCTTTAATGGGCATTGCCCCTGAAACCCCTACAAAGGAGCGCTACCCCTATGACTTGATCGGGTAGGTCGTTCCCTGTTCGTTGTCCAACAATGGTGATTTTTGAATTCAAAGTATGATGTTGGAGCTGTTGAATGAGCCGATAACATTTTTGGAACAATATTAAAAAAAAAGTGATTTTTTGCAATTTAAAAAAAATACTGAAAAAATTAGAAACTTTGAAAAAGGACGGTGCAGAATTTTCCCGATAATTAATGAAGCTAGTTCTCTCTCTCTATAAGGGAATATTCATCAGCTTTGTAACTTTTTTCTATTAATGAGATCTCTCAATTAATAAAGTTAGTTCTCTGTGGACTCAATTATAATTAATACAGAGAGCTTTATTACTTCAGCTTTGTAACTTTGATCTCATTATGCGACCTGCATAAGCTCCCTGTATCAGCTCATTCTTTCATTTTCTGCCTTTATTAATGATCTCTCTCAATGAAAAAAGTAACTCTCAAGCAGCTCTCATACAAAAAAATACAGCTCTTTCAAGATAGAAAATACACGTAGCGGATCGGGCTTTCGAGCTCGAGTTGTAATGATCAAAGACCAAAATCGGTTACATACGACTAATACGATGATTATTTGGATACTTTTCTGTTAGGAGATAATGCATCAAATTCTACATAATACGAAAATTAAACCACCACTTCAGAGAAATAAAATGCTCTCAGCATTCACAAATAGAAAACAGAGAACTTTGAACACTTGATCAAGCAATAGCAAACATCTATTGACATTTCACTTTGTGCCATTGTAATCTTAATTGGACTTCATGAAAGCAAGAGTAGAGATGTAGCACCTTGATCCAATGCTGCCACATCAATGAGGCAAAAAAGAGAACTTTAGGCAGAAGATGAATACAATGTTTTTCATAAATTCATTAAAAAGAAATAACAAAGTTTTTCACAATTAATCAATCATCACATTGTTCATTGATATTAAAAGATAAAATCTTAGTAATCCAATCTATTAAGCATGAAAGAAGACAATATATAAATGATTAAAACAATTTATAAGCAAAATTATCATCAACATAACCATGTAACCAGTTACGAATGCAAATAAGAGCTTGCACTTGGAAGCGTTGAACTTCTATACTTGATGAGCACAGGAGCACCAATAGAAAAAGTTGACTCTGATGTAACAGAAGTCATTGGAATAACCAAAACATTACATGTCATCAATGCAAGGGCAGTCCAAGACATCCAAATCTTCATGGCACACGTACATATTCAAGCTTTGGCTCATTCAAATAAAGCTCTAATTGCGATTTTCCGTTTATAATGGTTTAGCTCTTAAAATTTCATAATTTCCAGCATTAAATAAAATATGTTAGTGCAAGATATATATATATATATATATATATATATATACATGATTAATTAACACAAGAAAACAAAGAGAGAAAGTGTTATATATAATACTTACATCAAACTTACTTACCCCTTTTCTTTTCATTCCTCCTCCAATTTCAGTACTTTGTAAACACGATAGAAGAAGATCGTGATTGTGAATAACTTGTACTGTTGGTATCACAATATTGCTCATAAGTAACATATTCGCTTGACAGTTACACTCTACCTTTGACTAAAAGAACTTCAACGTTGAAAGCTTTATTTATGGGTCAAGAATAGCCCCCAAAACCAAGCACCTTACTATATTAAATCCATTACTTATCGAATTTCCCTTCATCCTTCTACAAATATCACTTATAAGCACGTCTTCATTCAACAAGTTCTAATATAACCTAACTCTCAATCTTCCAAAAAGTTACAAAGTTGATGATTTGATGAAGGATAGGAAGAACCCGAGATCAAGTTGGTAGTATCATAAATTGGCACAAAAACTTCACATATTTTTTCTCCTCTTTTTCACTCTTCAACTAAGGACAATATTTATAATTTTTATTCTTCAACAAAAGGGCGGCAAAAGCCTTTTTATACTTATGACACTATCCACTGTCAAATATGTGGAATTCCAACGGATAGTCACATCTACTAGCCAATAGAAGTGTCAATAACTGCTCTCGTACATTCATTAAAAAAAACCTCATTTTACTCTTTTGAACATTTTACATGCTTGATAGAATCTCTAATTTTACTCAAAGCTCCAACATCAATTTTCAAACATTCTTAGACAATGAGATTCAATATATGAGAAGAACAATGGACATGAAGCTATTATTCAAATAAAGTTGTTCTTTCAAAATACCTTACATGTCATTACACGATGTATCTAATGTTAAAAATAAAAAAAAAAAACTTTTTCTCAATCCCCCATTCCTTCACAAAGTTGTACAATTTTGCCAATTCAAGTCCAGAATGTAGAGGAGACATGAGCAAAGTTAGGTATCTTACCGTTCAATTTCCAATTATCATCAAAAAAGTGGGCAGTCAAACAAATGTAACACTCATCGACACATCGAGTCCATACGTCTGAAGTAAAACATGTTCTACTTTTGATTTTAGCAAACACTGGTTTAAGTTTCTCCATCTCCTCCAAATAGAGTTTTTAAACGTGAATGTTTATGGAAATGCAAGTAGCATCAGAATTTAATAAGTGTAGATGCTTTAACCCACAAGAAGTCTTTTGGTTTATTTTTCTAGACCTCATTGAAATGATAAATTTGCAAGTATTAAAAAATAATATATATATATATATATATATATATATATATATATATAGGATTTAGCAAGTAAGTATTTCCATTAAGTTGTTTATTGGATTGATGGGTATCACTAGCTAATGATAAATGGGTGCATTAATTCTGCACCAACTCGTATGTGGAGTCCAATCTTACCAACTCCAAATTCCATGTTCTTTAAGGTATATTAGTGTTGCAAACTTGCAATATGTGTTTAAAATTATACATTAAATTAAAGTTGAATAATATATAATTATTTTTTTAAATATGAACAAAATAAATAAAAATAATAATAAACAGTAAAATTAAATATAAAAAATCCTATAAATTTGAAAAAAATAATATAAATTTTGGAATACTTTGTATATACAATAATTTTCGTTCAACATGTACGACTATTGCAATTATAAATATCACATAGTAATTATAGACAAAGCTACATACAACTGATGATAACCAAAAACATGTTTTCAAATTGAGTTTTATATTAAATAATGACTTACCATTGTTTTTATTCATAGACATTGCGTAAGACATAATCAACAAAAATATTTTATTTATAATTTGAAAGAAATTCTAGGATTAAATAGTATAAGTGACATTGCTGGAATCAAAAGAATACCGCCAGAATTGCCCTATGAAAGAACTAAACCTTCTAAAACATGGTTTCTCAATCTTATAACAATTAATCTCGTGTCATTGCATAATCAAGTGAATAGACTATGTTACGAAACAACATTATTTGAGTTCCAACCTTCAAATTTAACTCACAGATTGAGATTTCAGAATATGTAATTCAATTGAAATATTCACGAGTATGTATCGTTCAAATTTAACTCACAGCTTGAGATTTCAGAATATGCATTGTTCATTGATGTGATGTAATTAAAAAAATTGTATCTTAATTTTTATATGACTATTTAATAGAAACTACAAAAAAAAACATGCATCTTTTTCAACAACATAACTTATATATTACATTTCAATTTTCAATTACATAAAGAATTAACATAAAAAAGAAGAGAAAATATCAGTCTAATTTGAACATGATGTAAAGTTCTTGATATTCTTACTTATTTGTAATAGACCATCATAAAATGTATTTTGTTTTTGTTTAGGTTATTGAGTTTTGTCTTCTTTTCAGTTGTGTAGTGTGCATTCATCTTATATTTACAAAATCTCAAGCATATATCAATTCATTTGCATACTGTCCGCTTCATACATTGAATAAGTTTTATATTGACACCGTGCCATAAGCACGAACACAAAATCTAGTGATATTTTAAACTAAGACGGACCCAAACTAAAAAAACAAACAAAGTCAGGTCCATGAGTATTGTTTATTTGTTTTTTGTTTTAAATGTTATAGAATTGCATTCCAAGATCTATTAAAAACAATCGTAAATATTTTTATTTATCTATTTTTTATTTATAATAATACTAAGATATTCAATATTTTTGAATAAATACAATTTTTATGAATTATTTTTATATATTGATTTTGTTTGTAGTTATATGCACATGGACTCTGTCTCACTTATGAATAGTTTGCCTAGAAATTTGGTTTCAACTTTATTTTTATGTAATATTTAATGGTTATATGACTTTGGTATGTAATTAGTTATGTGTCATTTATATGTCATTTTCAAATTTAATTCTCCAAATAAAAAAAGTAAACTCAATTTGAATAGTTTCTGTCAACATCATTAAATAACATTTCTAAAATGCAATTTCAATTTTTTTTTTTTGACTTAAACAGAACATAAGTGATTCCATTTTTGAAAAGTGAGTTTTGGCAGGAAATTTCTAAAAATTATGCACTTCTGTTTTTATATATATTACAACACAACCATGTAATGCACGTTTCAATATTGATATAAATAAAAAATATAAAATTTTAATGATATCCATATAACTAAATAATTATATGAAAAATCATGAGTTCAATATGCGTATAAAACAAATTATAGAAAATTATGTTAATAAAAACAATAACTTTTTTAACATATCTTTAAATTGATATCGAAATGACATATCCTTGATCAAAACAGTTTACTTTGTACAATAAAAATTGAAGTTAATCATATAAAATTATAATCAAAGCACTCGTGCGATGCACGAAGCCTATATTCATATCAATACAATAGTTGAAATTTTAGTGCCAATAAAATACACAAATGATTGCAACATAAAGATTATGAGTTCGATGTGTAGAATTGAATATCATAATTTTGTAATATTAAAATTAAGATTATTTTGTTTGGCTCTCATGTAGAGTTCAATAAAAATCTAAACGTATAAACAAATTAATAGAAATAAAAAAAATTAATGAAAATCAAGAGTCTTTAGGTTTAAAAATGTTTTATCTTTGGAGAAAAAAAAATCAATTTATAGAATAAAAATATGAACAATTTTAGTTCAATTCCAATTCTACAATTTTTTTCTGGATATAAACAATAAAATTTACATTGAAGCCCACAATTCCCATTCTAAACAATTGAATTGAAGTTTACTTTCTCTCATTCTCTACTCTGGAGTTTCAACAAAATTTAAATTTACTGATATGTTTCAGGTATTAAAAAATGATATTAAAATATATACAAATAAATATATATAAATAAAAGTTACATTAATGTTTAAAAAATTGATAGCGCATATAATATCAGACAGATGGTAAATTGTTTGTGATATACTAACATGTTTTGTCATAAAACCTTAAAAACTACACTTTTCAAAATTTGTAAATTTTACAAAATAATTCAAGTATTATGGTTCAATTTAAAATTCAGACATAAAGAAAAAATAATTAAAATAGTATATAACAAAGGAAAATAAAATTTAGGAGATGAGTCAAGGAAAATGAACTAAAAATTCAAATGATCGATAGATAGGCATCGGAAAATTTGGTTTAAACCGTGATATGAATAATTTTTGGACCGCGACCCGGTAAATATTCATAAAATCATGTGTGTTTCAGTTGATGTATATAAGCGAAAAGAAAACACTTTTACCATAGTTCACCACACATTGCAAAAAAAAAAATTACGCATTTTTTGCAGCAATGACCAATCACAAGGTTACCATCTAAAGAAAGTCCGGCAACATAAGCTATGACCACCAACTTACCGGAAACTTGTTGGAATGTTCATGTTTCCAAAAATATTTCAAAAACTCATTTATTAATTTTATTCGTGATTTGGTTCAACTAACAAACAAATTCGATCTGAATGTTGATTAATTTCATCATCAACACTTTTTCTATATTTGAATTTTTTAGCATGTATAAGTAACTAAAAAATCAGAAATTATCGGGTTTCGATTTTTTTTTTTACATGTAGCTAGCTGTCTCAAAAAATTGGTCCTATCTCAATTTATAGATTTTTTTTTACAATAATAACTTTGGTTATGATGAAATAGAAAAAAAAGTGTCAGATCTTGGTATTATTATTAATTGATTGTCTGTGAATTAATTTTACTTCAAAGTGTGTGTATATGATTTAGCTTCAAAATCGCTGTTTGATTCCATCTTTATTTTTCTTAGCCTTGATATTGATACAAAGAAATTGACAAAAAAAAAAACTTGGTTTTGTTATCTCTCATGTTTCTACTACGCATATTTCTTAATATACTAAATTAGAATGTGAAGATGTTTTGGAATCATTTATCCAATTAACCATAATAATGACATTTTATATTTTCAATTTCCAATGCAAAAAGTGACTTATATACAAATTAGAAGTGTTTCTAAATTTGAAAAGTCACTTTTGACAAGAACTATTCAAAAATTGCTCCACTCTTTTTATATATGTATAGATAATGCAACCCCAACGGGTTGCCTTCCGAAGGCTTGATCATATAAAGTGTTTCAACGGCTTCAATGGCTGCAAGTGCTAATCAAGTAGTGGGCTGAATTGGAAAGAAAAATAATATGAGAAGAACGAGTCATTTAGACATTGAAAACAAAACACAACAATGAAACCAATTTAACAAAAATAAAAACCATGAAATCATTTTAGGTTATCTTGATTAAGAATTTATATAAATATGAATAAGGGAACTGAGAATTGATTAATTACTTAATAGATAGTATCTTCTCACTTGGGCATATGACTAATTTGAAGACTAAGCTTTATGTAATTTAATAGATAAAAAGGAGGGCAAACACAGAGACTACAGCCCCATGTGCAGATTTACTTACAAAATACCTTCAACCCCATATAGTCCATAAGCGAATGCAATTATTTAACTTGCATTAAGGTTGCTATCTGATCTTATACAATTATTTAACTTTAAGTGAATGCATTTCTCCATTCCATAATGAAGGATTAAGAAAAGAATATGACTTCAAATATAATTCCAGTAGACCAATCATCACTTCTACTAATTCCATGTTCTTTAATGTATACGATGCAGTCCCAGTCCCAAGGGGGGTAAGCAAATCGTGTCGATTGTGTCGCGCCCTTATCGAGATAGCACGATAGAGCACGACGATAAACTTCGATAAACTTCATAAACGCGAACGATATAGTACGATATCGCACCTAAAATAAAACTCAAACACACACCTAAAAATAAAATCAAACACAACACGACACGATAAGCAAAGAAGTCGGTTTTTTTTTTGTTGGGCACAACAAGTCCGTTAAACGTGATTTTTAAAATAAATAATTCTAAATTTCTAATAAATTATCCATTAACATTCAATAATTTATAAGAGCCTGTTCAGAATTCAGAATTCAAATCATACCCAACATGCCATCACAATTCAATTCATAACTATTCTTGCACAAGTGCGCACTTAGTTACAAAACACACAACTACACAAAAATACAAAATCACAAACGCACTAGTCAACAAGTTAAGACTAGAAATTAGGAAATTGGGAATGGTAGGAGTTGATGCACCAAAGGTCCAAAACCACTAGTCAACAACTAGACTAGAAGTGCAAATCACAAACATAGTCTAAAGATTACAAAAAATTGTCTAAAGATTACACAAATGATCCAAAAACAGTTAAGACTTCAACTTCATTCGTTTATATGATGATTCAATCCACTTCAACGTTCACCAACCTATTCATAGATATCATAAAGCTAGTTAAAACTTGAAATATCCAACGGTATGATTTAATAAAATTTAAATAAATACCAATTATTCAAATTTTTACTTACATTGTTGGATGTGCTACCCAAACTAAAGCCACTTCAACGTTCACCAACCTATTCATATAGATATCATAAAGCTAGTTAAAACTTGAAATATCCAATAGTATGATTTAATAAAATTTAAATAAGTACCAATTATTCAAATTTTACTTTCATTGTTGGATGTGCTACCCAAAC
>JABEVN020000979.1:0-27039 GCA_013146195.2 Codonopsis lanceolata | reverse complement strand
AGCAAGTTCCTCTGGGCTAGAGTTGTGCACGAAAAAAAATGAAGCTGCCATGTGATGAGAAGGTGTTGGTAAGTGAGAATGTGTCGCCCATGATTCAACGGAAATTACTCTGTAAATGCAAGGACCCTGTATGTATACTATTCCTTGTATTATAGGTAATAAAAAAGTTGAAAAAGCCATGCTTGATCTAGGGAGCGTTTATTAATGTCATGCCCTTATCTCGTGTATAAAGAAGTTGAACTTAGCCCATTGCAGATACAAGAGTAATCATACAATTATTGATAGGTCGAATTTTATCCCGGGTGTGGTAGAAGATGTTTTAGTGAAAGTAAATGACTTAATTTTTCCTCGTGGATTTCTATGTTATAGATATGGATGATTCATGTTCTCCTCATCCGTCTCTTATTACATTAGGGAGACCCTTCATGAAAACAACAAAAACAAAATTGATGTAGACAAGGGAACCTTAACACTTGAATTTGATGGCAATGTGGTAACTTTTAATGTATTTGATGCCATGAAATATCCAAGTGATTCGAGAATGTTTTCATGTGAGTGTTATTGATTCAATCGTGCGGGATGAATTTGATTCTAATGTTCTTGATGACAAGTTGGAAGTGGTCCTTGTGAAAAGTTTGGTGATAAGGATGTACGTTGCAAAACAATGTTGAAATGCAAGAGAGTATCATGGCTCTTTATTCCACACGAAGTTACATCAAAATCAGATTTTCAACTCTTCCATTACCAATGTCAAATGAAAAAATTCTTCCTTCTACAATTCAAGCACCTAAGTTAGAATTAAAGAAGTTACCTGAACACTTGAAATATGTCTACTTAGGTGAAAATGAAACTTTGCCAGTTATTATTGCTAATAACTTGACTGAGTTGCAGGAAGAAAAGTTGCTAAGAGTCTTGAGAGAGAACAAAGGAGCAATTGGTTGGACACTTGCGGACATTAAGGGAATCAGCCCTTCAATGTGCATGCATCGTATTGTTAGAAGGCGATTCTAAGCTTCGTTCGTGATCCACGGCGGAAATTGAATCCGCCCATGAAAGAAGTTGTTCTTAAGGAGATTTTGAAGCTTTTGGATTTAGGAATTATTTTTCCTATTTCTGACACTTGGGTAAGTCCCGTTCATCTTGTTCCTAAGAAAACAGGTTTTACTTTGGTGGAGAATGAAAAGAATGAGTTGGTACCAATGAGGTTGCAAAATGGGTGGCGAATGTGCATAGACTTTCGGAAGTTAAATGCCGCTACTCGTAAGGATCATTTTCCTCTCCCATTCATTGATCAGATGTTAGAAAGGTTGGCAGGTAAAAGGTATTTCTGTTTTTTAGATGGTTATTCAGGTTACTATCAGATTTTAGTTGCACCTGAAGATCGGGAAAAACAACTTTCACGTGCCCATTCGGTACCTTTGCTTTTCGCCGTATGCCTTTTGGTCTTTGTAATGCACCTGGTACATTCCAAAGATGTATGATGAGTATCTTTTCTGATATGATTGAGCATTGCATAGAGATTTTTATGGATGATTTTACGGTGTATGGTGATTCATTTGATCAATGCTTAGATAATTTATCTAAGGTCATGAAACGTTGCATGGATACTAACCTAGTTCTTAATTATGAGAAATGCCATTTTATGGTACAAGAGGGAATAGTGTTAGGTCATGTAGTTTCTGAAAGAGGAATTGAAGTGGACAAAGCAAAGGTTGATTTAATTGCTAAATTGCCGTATCCTGCTAATGTGAAAGATATTCGTAGTGTGCTTGGTCATGCAGGGTTTTACAAGCGATTTATTCAAGACTTTTCCAAGATAGCACAACCTTTAACAAGATTGCTTCAACGAGGATGTTCCTTTTGAATTTGGAGAAGATTGCAAGAAGGCCTTTGATTTGTTGAAAGAAGTTGACCTCGGCCCTATCATTCAACCACCAAAGTGGGATTCCCGTTCGAACTCATGTGTGATGCAAGTCAATATGCGATAGGAGCGGTTCTTGGACAAAGAAGGGAAGAAAAGTCATGTGATATATTATGCTTGAAAACTCTCAATGCAGACCCAATGCAATTACACCACATCGAGAAAAGGAGTTGTTGGCCATAGTCTTTGCATTTGAGAAGTTTAGATCTTATTTCTTTGGGAGCAAAAGTGGTGGTGTTCTCAGATCATGCGGCACTCAAGTACCTTTTGGCAAAGAAGGAGTCTAAGCCAGGGCGATCGGATGGATTCTTACATTGCAAGAATTTACATGGGAGATTAAGGATTGCAAAGGGAAAGACAATTCGGTAGGCGATCATTTGAAGCGGATTGGTGCAAGAAGAGAGCCTCATACCAATTTAAACGTTCCCGGATGAACACCTTTTCTTGGTGCAAGGTAAGTTAGGTAAGGAACCTTGGTATGCGGATATGGTTAATTTTTTGGTGACTGGAGTTTTTCCACAAGGAATGAATAGTTCAAAAAAGAATAAAATCAGAAGTGATTCTAAATACTACATATGGGATGAACCTTATCTTTGGCGTATTGGTTCTGATCAAGTCATTCGTCGGTGTGTGGCCAATGATGAGATTCATTCCATATTAGTATACTGTCATAATTATGCTTGTGGAGGACATTTTGGTCCAAGACGAGCGACAAGAAAGATTTTGGATTGTGGGTTTTATTGGGAAACTCTTTTCAAAGATGCCTATGTTTTTTGTAAAAGCTGTGATAGGTGCCAAAAGATTGGGAATTTAACTTTGAGAGATGAAATGCCCCAAGTTCCAATTTTAATTTGTGAAATTTTTGATGTTTGGGGGATGGATTTCATGGGACCATTTCCAAGTTCTTTTGGTAATCTATATATTTTGCTTGCGGTAGATTATGTTTCCAAGTGGGTAGAAGCAAAGGCTACCCGGACTAACGATTCGAAAGTTGTTGTGAGTTTTCTCAGGTCTAACATATTCAGCAGGTTTGGCATTCCAAGAGCGTTATTAGTGATCAAGGGACTCATTTACGCAATCGAGCGTGAAAGCATTGATGCTCAAGTATGGTGTACATCATAGAGTAGCAACTACATATCATCCGAAACAAATGGGCGGTGAAATTTCAAACAGAGAAATCAAAGGGATTTTGGAAAAGATGATAAATCCTAACCGGAAGGATTGGAGTTCGAGATTGGATGATGCACTTTGGGCCTATCGGACAGCATACAAAACACCAATTGGTATGTCGCCATATCGGTTGGTGTTTGGCAAAATGTGCTATCTTCCGGTTGCGGTCGAACATAGAGCTTATTGGGCAGTGAAAGAGTGCAATATGGATCTTAAAATGGCTGGTCTTGAAAGGAAGGCTGCAAGCGCAAGAATTAGATGAGTTGCGATTGGAAGCCTATGATAGTGCGCGATTTTACAAAGAGCGGACTAAGAAGCTTCATGACGAGGTTGATTCGTCGAAAAAGTTTTGCGATGGGACAAAAAGTATTCTTTGTTTAACTCACGACTTAAGCGATGCCGGGAAAGTTAAGGTCTAGATGGACTGGTCCTTATGTGATTGTGAGTGTTTTGACCAATGGAGTTTTTGAGATTCAGAGTCTGCATACTCAGAAAGTGTTCAAGGTCAACGGGACTCGACTGAAATCTTATTATGAGAATTTTGATGAGTCGGAAACCGTTGAAGAAATTACGTTGGCCTACCCAATTTATGAGTAATATTGAGGGTAGGCATTGGGTCTAGCTACAGACGGTAAATAGCGGCGCTAATTGGGAGGCAACCCAATGTTTTTAATTTTGTCTATTTTAATTTTGTTTATTTTATTTTATTTTATTTTTTATTTTATTTTATTTTATTGCAATTTTAATTTTAGTTTTTCTAAGTTTTAGTTAGGTTGTTTTTTTTTGATGTAATGTTGCTTTTTGAGTTTGGTTGTCACAGCAGGTTTGAGAGCCTGTACAGAGGATTGAAGTCTGTACAGAGGGGGTATTGCAAGAGATACTGAGAGCATTCCAATTTCTTTAGGACGTGCAGAAAAACTACAGGGGGCTAAGTGTACAGGTTGAAAACAAGGGCAAATAAGCGGGTGAATAGTGAGAGGCCGGTCACTTAAAAACGGCTAATTTTCAATTTGGGGCTTTCAGCCCTAATTTTTCTTCTCTCCAAGCACGCATCCTTCTTCTTCAATCAAACTGAGCGAATTCTTCATTCCCTCCAAGGTTTGCGGTCACCCATTGTTGCTAGTTCCTTTCAGTCATGGCCCCAAAGAAAAGCATTGCTCCTCCTCGCCGCCGTTCAAGTAGATTGCTCGCCATTATGCCACGAAGGGTGGCTGTTACATCAACAGAGCCAGTGGAAATCTCGACCTCTTCTTCTTCTTCTTTGGCGGTTTCTTCTCCATCTTCGCCGGATTCCTATGCGCCGCCGGCTTCCCCTTCTTCTTCAGACGCATCAAGTTCCCACCATTCTGCCCCGGCATCTCACATAGCCGGCCCTTCGCGGCAACACGAAGCCCCACCATCTGAAGCCGTTCCGCATTCCCCTTTGGAAGAGTCCGAGCCGCAGCCTCAATCGCCGGTTGAATTGCCTGCGCATCCCGAAGAGCCCCAGGAACCATTGACATTACCTATGTCAATGTTTCCTCATTCTGCGCGCAAGAAGCCTCGAGTCCTTAAAGGGAAAGCCGTACTTGACAGGGTGATTCATAGAGGGCAGTGCTTAAACTTCAACACCAAAACCTCCATCAAGCGCAGCCCTGATATTCTGGTTCGCAGGATCATTGCAGGTAAAACCTTTCATCTTCCTACGTTGAACGCTTTAAATTTGTCTGGCAGAATAGCCAATTTTATGCGTAATATAGGATGGGATAATTTTTGGGTTGTAGACTTTCCTGCTTTTGATGAGCTGACTCGTGAATTTTATTGTACGTTTGTGTTTAATACTGAAAAAACTTTTTCCGCTGACACCCCGAATCTGATACGATTTCGTTTAATGGGGAAAGTCTTTAATATGTCTTTGAATGCATTTAATGATGCTCTGCGCTTTATGTCGGGACCTGTTCCTCAATCAGAAAGGGAGAGTTCGTTTTGTGAATATTGTGAGCCGTTCAATGCCGACTGTAATTTGGCCTGGCATACTATTTCAAACGACAGGGAACCGTATAATCCCAGTCGTTCGAAAAGTAGCTGTATAAAAGATAATGCTTTGCAAATAATTCAAAAAATTTTGGCCTACAGTTTTTCAGGTCGAAAGGATGGCTCCAATATTTGTACAAAGCCGGAATTGTTTTTTTTGTGGTGTATGATAAATAGGAAAAAGGTGAATCTTGGGTATTGGCTAGCAAGCCAATTTGTTGCAGTGTTAAAAAAGAAAACCCGCCCTTTGAGTCTTGGATCAGTGATCACTTTGTTAGCAGTAAATTTAGGTGTTTTGAATTTGCAACAACATGATTTAAATGTGGCTTGTGAATGTGAACCATTGGACATAAAATGTTTGTATAGGATGGGGCTTGTGAAATTTGTTGATGAAAGGATTCCTCCTCAGCCGGGTGTATCTACACCCGAGCAGCCTTTAATTCCTGCAGGTGCTGCCGGACCATCTACTTCTTCTATTCCAGATTTGCGAGACCTCCATGCTGCGATGCAGCGTTTAGATGCCAACCAACAGCGTTTAGAAACCAATCAGCAGAATTTGCAGGCCATGCTGATGGCTTATTTTGATTTTGTTGGCTTTCACCCACCGCCTCCTCCTTCGTCTTCTTGATCAGGGAAGTTCTTCTTCCTTTTTCTTTTGTTATTTCATTTTTCATTGAGGACAATGACAGGTTTTGGTGTGGGGGGGGATTTATGTTTGGTTGGTAATCATGGATGTTGGATTGGTTGGTATTTTGGATATTGTTGATTAATTGTTGGGTTTTGATAAACAAGAATGCATGTTTTATTTTGTTGTTGGGAATTTTTTTTTTATGAAGATATGATTCATGATTGTGATGTTGTTTGGTTTGTTTGAAATTTTAATGTGCATGATCGTGGTTAAAGAGGAATTTTTAATCTGTGATGGAATTTTAGTTGAAATGTTTCGTTTAAAGTTACTTGCATGTTTTTAGAAAATTTTTCTTCAGCCTGTTATGTATGCATGTGTCGACTTTTAGCCACTTAAAGTGAGATTTTGGGCCATTTATGGAGCATGTCATTCATTTTGCTCTCAGTTATTCTTGTGTGTTTTCTCACGCTCGGATGCTAATTCTAGAACTTGCACTTTTGTATACATCTTGAGATCACATTAATGAGTTTATGCACTAATATGATTAAGGCATTTAGGATTTGCCCAATTTTGGCTATCTTTTTTCTATCCGACCCTTTTCAATATTAACCCTTAGTTAACCCTTTTGAGCCTTACCTATTTCTTTGACTCAACCGATTTAAATGAACCGGGCCTTTTTGACTTTCTTTTCATTAACCTATGTCAAGAATTGTAGGAATTACATGTGAATCATAGTTTTAATTCGATGCGTGAGTTGGACATTAGATGAAGTATATCCTGTTTGGTTCTGCTTAGTATTGCGTGTAAATAAGATCTTCAGTTCATCCAGTTGCTGTAAAGAAAAAAAAAACAGCAGCATAAAAAGTTGTGGCAGCAGACCAAGAGTTTGTAAAAAAAAAAAAAAAGAAAAGGAGAAAAGAAAAAGAATAAAAGTTTGAAGAAGCAGATCAAGTAATTCAGGAAAGAGAAGCAGAATTGAAGTAAAAATCTGAATATCCATTTTCAATTGTGCAAAAGTGCTGTGATTAAGGAATTAAGCTTCATGAGGACATTAATCAGTGATAATTGAGCTGTGAGTAATGTGTTATTTCTACATTTTCCTTGACATTTTAATTCACCTTATATCCCTATATCATACCTTATTAACCCCTAGCCCCGTTACAACCCTTAAAAGACCTTTTGATTGGTGCATTTAACTCATATTTAGTGATGGAGATTTGATCAACTTGCAAGCTTATGGTAATTGCATTCCGTTGTGTTGAGTCGAGTGCTTAATTACACATCCTTGTTTAAACACTTGAGTGAATGAGTGTCTCCGTGAGGATGGTCGAAGCATGCATACATGAAGGTTGAAGATTCATTTTCTGAAAACATGTTAGTTGTTTTAGATGGCACATTTCAACAATTCCATTACTTTGCTTGAATTTTAATTTTTCCTAGGGTCATGCACATTAAAATACTTACATCCAAGTAAATTCATGTCTTCATTAGTTGTTCAGATTAAAACATGCATTTTTGTTTTGTTGAGGATGCTTGAGGACACGCATCGGTTGGGTGTGGGGGAATTTTGATGGGAACCCAAAAGTGTAATAAATTTAGTTGGTTTTATGCTTATTTTAGAGCAAAACATTACACTTTTGGTTGGTTTTTGTGTTGATTATGATGTAGGTTCACAGGAAGCTGTAAAAGAGGAAAATGCTGGATTCAGGCCAAGAGGAAAATTCGGGAGGTCACATGGGCATGTGATGTCAACAGTTTCGGAGCTGAGCTGGAACCAGTTACTGAAGTTACGGGCAGATCTGGTAGACAATTAGACAATGCAGTTATTATTGTCTAAATTCAGTTCATGTATTAAATCAAAACATTAATGTGCAAGTAGTGGGAGGTTTTGAGAAGTTAGTGGTAGTTTTAAAACTACCAAATAGTGGAGTTAGTGGGAGGAGATAGTGTTATTTATGGATGTATTCTCTGATGAGTCAAGAGGAGGTCGGCCAAGGGAGTAAGATTTTCAGGCAGTAAGTGTTGAGAAAAGAAAACAGTGTGAAACAATTGTGAGAAAGAGTGGTGATCAACTTGTAATCTTCTTTGGGAGTTCTTAACTTCTTTGGAACAAAACATCTTATTATTTTTCTGTAAGTGTTTTTATTAATTATGTTCATTAGCTAAGTAACTTTTTCCAGTCAATGGGAGATTGAGTCTCTAGCCCTTTATTTCCGTGAGATCTAATTGATCTAACTCTTGTGTGGGTTTTAAATATTTATTTGTACTCCGGGTTACACGTAGGAGGATTATTGTATTTAATTAATGTTTAATGGCCAGAATGTTAATTAATATAATAATCTAAAGCTAGTTAACGCCGTTGATCCGTAATTGTCCTCGGATTTAACGAAGTGGCAAGTAGTACACCTTTTAGGCATCACAAGCATAATCGGACCGTACTACGGGTATGAATAATCGTTGTTACATGATATTGCTTCAATACACATGGCTTTGAATCGGGTCTCTCGCCTCTTAATGCAACCGAGTTATTAAATCTTACGAGCGTCTCGGGGGTTGTAACTCGGTTAGACAGTAATTAACGAGCGTCTCTTAATTATCAATACGGTAAGGAGAGATTGAGTGTTGGGCGTTCGTCGACACTTTTAACCGGTTTATTTAAAATCCCATAAGGTATTTTTGCATCAATGACCGGAAATAAAGTGCGAGATTAAATTAACTCATTGGCTGGGATTTAAATTTTATTGAGTTAAAGTAATTGTTAATTTGTTAGCTTAATTAGAGTTGCTTATTTTTAGTTAATTAGTTTTCAAATTTATTTTCTAGATTAATTTAAAATCCAAATTGTGTTCTATCATTTCGATAAAATTCTAAAAGAAATAAATTCGACGTTCCCTGCGGATACGATCCCGACTTACCTTATACTCGTTATTAGGAAGAAGGTGAATTAATTTTGACGATTTGACATTCGTCAGAAGGAAAGTCGAAAGTGGGAAAGGGAAAGTGGGAGACAGTGTGACTGAGAGCCCGAGGAAAGCTTTTTATTCTCTTCATTTTCTATTTGATCTTTGACTTCACAGAACAAACTAAAAGGCATGTTTATCTTTTAGTTTTTTATTTTTGTTTCTCTTTTTAAAAATAGTATTTATAAAAATTGTTGGTTTAAAACTTTGAATCATTGAATGTTTCATGTTTGAAATTAGGGATTTTTTATTTGGTTGATTGAAAACTTGAAATTAATTTACTTGGTGCCTTGTTGGGTACTTGGTTTTTGTTTGTCAGTGAGCTGAGTCACTTTCTTGAATGTTATATTTAAAATTAAGGTTTTTTTTATTTACATATTTACTTGGGTGCAAATTGTGAATTTGTTGTTTGAGGATTTGTTTGGTTTAATGGTTTTTAAGCTATTGTTACATGTTTAGTTGTTTAAAATGTAATGTGCAGTTGTGTGTGTCTGTGTGCTATTTTTAATTTAAGATTTTTATTTCTTCAACATGGTTAGAGTTTTTTTTTAGAATTAAATAATAATTTGGTCCCTGGACATGTCAAAAAAGAATGTTTTGGTTCCTGGACAAAAAAAACAATCGAAGGTGGTCCATGACACGTTTTTTTGGATCAATTTGCCCCCTCCCACCGTTAGCGTTAGTTTTACCATCTGTTTTATTTTTAATTGACGAGAATGCCCTTGGTCTAAACAAGCACATGATCTATATTCAGGGTTTAATAACTATTTTGTCTTGAAAGTTGAAACATTCCAAATTTCATCTTCAAGTGAATCATCTCCCTCACCCTGCCCCAATCGCCATCACTTCCGACCTCTCTCCCCAGTTCGCTTCGGCTCCTGTTTTGCTGTCACACACACACCAACCCCGTGGGACCATTGCTGGCCTCCCTCTCAAAATCCGGCGTCATCTTCTCATCAGATCCACCTCCAATCTATCTCCAGCCCCACAATCATGCCACCCGTGCTACAGATTTGGCCAACTACGTCAACCCCGATCTTCAACCACCACAGCCGTCGTACTGCTTTCGTCTTCAGCCGCCTGTAAAATCGAGGTCCGTCTCCATCTGATTTCATCTGGTTCAGTGGGTTTGTAGGAAACTCTGGCCTCGACAATTCTCTTCCTCCAAAATTTTCTGCAAAGTCCAAGTAAGATTGTTCTAATTTTTCCAATAAATACTGAAATGTGGGAATTTAATTGTTGGATATTTGTTGCTTAAGTATACTCTGGGTATACCGACGATCGCAAATTGAATTGTGGTGGTAATCGGGTTTGTCTTCACGGTTGTTCTGGAAATTCATCTTTGTTTAGAAATTCATCTGGGATGAATACTAAATAACACCATAGCTTTAATCGACTATAACCAATTAAGGACGTCATTTCTCTCTCCTCCTTAATTCAATCATCACAACCGACCACCACCACCACCAGCCATGGCAGCTCCGGCGACCTCATAATTAGACTTGGTTCAACCGTCAAACATCATCAACTCATTCGACTCGGTTCGTTTCATTTCGCTTCGTTTCTCTCTATTTGGTCTGCTCCGATATAAATTATTGTATTTGAATTTCAGACCTCAATAATTAAATATGATTTTGTTTTATTTTTTGAAATTTATTAGCGACTGAGATTAGCAACGAGTCCATGAACGGGATGCAAATCGAGTACATGGACATATCGGAGCTGCCATTGCTGAACACGGATCTCGAGATCGATGGCAAGTTTCCATCGGAAGATTCTAGCAGCCGATTGTTACCTCTTCGCTTCCCCCAAGTACAATTACTCCGTCACCGGTACTTTACCCCTCATTCTGCTTAACATTACAATATTATGCCAGTAACGTTCTAACATTACAATGTTAAACATCATGCTCGCAATCTCCAGCGACCTCATCATCGTCGAAGGTTGAAGATGGAGTTTGGACCACGATTGTTGAAGATGAATTCTTTTTGAATTTGACACCTTAACCCCCTATATTTCCAATATTTTGAAAAGAGCCCATATTAAGGGCTCGTTTGTTGTGGCTGATGACTTATGACTTATGGTGATAGCTTGTGGTGAATGACTTTTAGTGATTGATGATAACTTTGTTCTGCAATTGTTGAAAAACTATGAGTGGTTATAATTATTTGTTAAAAAAAAAACTTGAAAATTAGTATTCATATTTTTTATATATATTTCATAAAATGATGAAATGAGGACACTCAAATATTTATTAATGAATAGTTGTCTTCATGATTAATAAAAAACCAAAAAAACTTAAAATTTTGGCTTTTTGGCTTTTGGCTTTTCAATGCATAAATGGTATTGTACCTTACTTATTGGTTTTTGGCTTATAAGCTGAAACAAATACTTTAAACATGACTTTTCAAAAGCCAAAAGCCAAAAGTCACTCCAAATAAGCTGTAACAAACGAGCACTAAACTTTTTAGTGAGGGTATTTTTGACATTTGAAATAATATTGGACGAAAAATATAAAGCTAACGGTGGGAGGGGGCAAATTGGTCCAAAAAAACATGTCCATGGATCACCTTCTATTGTTTTTTTGTCAGAGATCAAAACATTCTTTTTCAACATGTCCAGGAACCAAACATTATATTAATCCTTTTTTTTTACTATTGATTAAATATGACGAAATATTTTAAACGAAAATTACCAATTGTGTATGAAAACGCATAGGAGATAATTATAATTTCTATGGTTTTTATGTAGTAGTTATAATTGTGAACCCACATTAGAATTGTTTTAGATTCCTCACCGATGAAGAGGGTATACGAAAAACTCACTCTCACTGGTTTTCACTCTTTGTATCCGCCACACTAAGATTTGAACCCTGCTCACTAAATCTCCTTAGCTCACTCTCTGAATCCTTTCTTCTCACACTCTCTGCGTAGCCTGCTCCTCCAAAGGAAATGACGAGGGCAGCAGCACAGTTATAAAGGGCGGCTGAATTTAGAAAAGGCAAGGGACAAAATGGTTACCAATGGATAAAGCTGGGATGAGCTGTCATCCATGAACCAAATTAAATCACCAACAAAGGCAACAAGGGCTGCACCAATAAGGGACGGGCTGCTCAAGAAGTTTGGGCAAGCTGCTGGATTGGGCTTAGGGAGATAAAAGAAAAGGCTGCCACGTTAACTAATTTGGGCCTCCAATTTTCTGACAAAATTTACAGACTAAAACTTTGGAAACAGAAACGTAATTGGCTGTCTTGATTCCCATCATCATTCACTAGTAATAGGATTACCAAAACTTCCCAAACTACAAGAGGAAAGCAAGAAAACAAGTTTTTTAGTAACAGAAAAAGAAAGAAATTGGATTTTCCACATTTTCTTTCTCTTGCAATTCCCTAACACCAAACTGATTCTTAAGCTGTTTTGGGAAAGTTGAAAAGTATGCCTAAAACTAAAACTGATTGGCAATTGCCAATTGACAACCATTCATCTTATGTGTGGGTTCTTGTTGGTTTTCCTTTGAACATGTGGCTACTCATGTTGGGTCTTTGCTCATAAACTAATCCTTAATGTTGAATTGGTAATGATTAGGGCAGGCGATTGGGTGAGTTATGTTTGGTCGAAACGGATAACGGGTCGAAATTGGTCGTGACTCATTATAACCTAAAATTAAACGGGTTGAAATGAGTAATGGGTCAGAACGGATCAACCCGTTTCGACTCGCAGTTTTCCATCAAGTTCGGTTGGGTGAGTTAGTGGGTTTTGGATTATAATTGTTAAGCTTACTAAATATGATAGCTTACTAGTTTTTTTTTTTTTTTTGTTACTTCAGTATATTGGGATAAAGTGATTGTTATTGGCGAATGGTTATGAACTACTGTGTTAAAATATGATGAAACTTAGAGGTTGATGGAATGGGAATATGGGATAAGGATTTGCTTTCAACTATCAGCATCCTTAAAATGCAACCCCAATCCCGATTGGTCTATATATATATATATATATACTATATTTTGTATCCGTACTTATGGCATGATGTCAGTATAGGACAACGTCAGTATAAGACGGTGTCAGTATTCAAAATAACCAATTTAAAATGAATATTAAGTTAGATATTTCCTATATTGTTATCATGATTCACGAAATCTGGCAATATCTTGGTCAATAGTTAATTTTTTTAAAAAACTTAATCCTGACCAATAATTATGTTTTGTAAAAATGAATCCTAGTCAATAGTTAACTTCTTAGAAAACATAATACACAAACTCTTGTTGTGCCAAAACACATTGGTCGACAATATTGTTTGTTGCGACCTTTAAGACCTTGTTTGTGGACTACCTTTGCCTCGAGCATATGGGGTAAAATTAAGAATTTTGATCCCATAGGTTTATGTAAATCCGGTCCCCTTCTAGATCAATGAGAATGGAAATCTCAGTCTGGGAGACCAGTTTGTTCATTATGTTTTCTTTCAGAAATCTTATAACTAGAGTTGTCAAAACGGGCCTGCGGGACGGAAAAGCCCGCAGGCTGAAAAAGCCCGCGAATGTGACGGTCCTAAAATTACTTGCCCAACCCGCCCACGTAGGACCGCGGACAAAATGGGCTAGCCCACAAAAATTGGGTTTATTTAAATTATTATTTACTTATTATCAATTATTTGAATTTTCGACAAATAAACCATTAAATTCATAATACTTCAAATAACAAAATTATATATCCATTAATATATTCAAAATACTTAAAATACTAAATAAGTAAATAACAAAATTAGTAAATTACATATCCATAATCCATTAAATTCAAAATACTAAATAACAAAATTACATAATCAATTAACTCGCGGGGCTGCCCGCGGCCCGCACGTGACAAAGCCCGAAAAGCCAGCATCCTAACGGATATTAAAAATGCCAGCCCAACCCACCCCTAATAGGTGGCGGGACAGACATGCCCGAGGGCTTTTGCCCTACTTGACGGCTCTACTTATAACTATAGTTGTCATATGTATGCCCTCAACCCATTTTAGTAAAATAGTTTGCGGCCACAATGATGAAAATATGGCACTTGGAGCACGAGAAATATATATTTCATATGACATTCACGTCCCATCCACGAAATGGCCATGGTTTAAAAATGGGGAGTATCTTGTTAAGAGCACCTCCGGTGTGAGATTCTTAATGGATTCTTCCATTAAGAATCCACAAAAACCTACCATTGTGCAATTCTAGGAAGAGAATTCGGTGGAGAGAGAGAGGAAAATTCCTCACAAAGAATTCAAAACTCAAGCAAGAATTGAAGCCACAACTGAAGAATGTGGCGTGCACCTTCCACCAAAACAAGGCGCGTGTAGAACACGCGCTCAAAATGCGCGTCCAAGCAAAAAGATGTGGGTCCCGCGGCTGCAGCACTACATAAAAAAAAACATTTTTTGACTTTTTTTAAAAAACCAAAAAACTGTCCGTTTTTGGTTTTAAAAAAAATTCAATTTTTTAAAAAATTTCAAATTGTAACCGTTGGGGGGGGGTCCGGTTGGGGGTGGGGGGTGGGTGCAATGCAACATAATTATTTTTTAAAAACGTTTTTTTTTAATTTTAATTATCTTCTTTCTTCCCTATAAATAAACATTTTTTTATTTTATGTATTTAACGTTTTTATGTAATTTTCTATTTATGTTATTGTACGAGTTATGTATAATATGTGTTTTATAGATAATTTATTAAATAAATTATAAATTATAAAATTTAAAAATAATAATGTAATTTATTATTTTTAAATTAATTTTTGTCTTAATTTATAAATTAATTATTTCTACGAAATATTTAAATATGAAATATATAAAATAACGTGAAATAAATTTATTTGTTGAGAAGTATAAAAATAAGAATGAAATGTAAAGTTAATGAGGTGGCAGTGGGACCTAGTTAAGAATATGTTAAGAATCGTATACAATGGGAAGATGAATTCTTAAATAAAGAAAAAGAGAAAAATATGTAGGTGACAGTGGGACCCAGTTAAGAATTTATGGGAAAAATTCCCACATTGGAAATGCTCTAACCACTATCCTCCATGGTTGATGCAATCCTTTGCCATTGTTGACAGTAGTATCCATGCATGTGTAACAACCATCATATCGTGATTGAAAGGACCCATATGGACCTACATGCACTTCGGCCATGGCCACTGCAGCCATGGCCACTGCGGCCTCTTGTTTACTTAACATCATAACAACATTCCTTTTTTTACTTAATAATAGAAGCAAGTCTCCTTCTTCTTTGGTAGTGGGTAATGTTTGTGTTTGTGTTTGTGTCAAGTTTCTTTGAACAATTATTACACATGACTATTTATCCATTTAAGCGTCCTCAACTCCTCATTAACGACATAGGAGTGTTTTCATATGTATGCTAGACACAAGTGTTGATTCAATTAATGGACTAACATTTGGGTTACCGACCATAAATAAATTTTTATTTCTTAATTAAAAAACTCAAATTCTTTGGAAAAAAGAAAAAAAATAATACATCAAGATCCTAAACCAATCAGTATTTGTTCCGATGGTAAAAGGAACGTAGTTTTAAACTATGTCAATCTCATCATGTATTATTATGTGACGGTGGAGATTAACCACACCTCAAAAACTCATTTTTTTTTCATTTTTATATCTCACTTTTTGTATTAGAATATTATACACTAGATTTTGTTTACGTGTCTATGGCACAGTGCCAGTATGTGACGTTGTCAGTATGAGACGGTGTCAGTATTCAAAATAACCAATTTGAAATAAATATTAAGTTAGAAATCTCCTATGTTGTTACCGGAATTCACGAAATCTAGCAATATCTTGGCCAATAGTTAACTTTTTTAAAAATTTAATCCTGACCAGTAGTTATGTTTTGTAAAAATGAATCATGGCCAGTAGTTAACTTTTCAGAAAGACTGAGCTTAATTATATAATATATATATATATACACACACACACACGCGCGAGTCGTGAGATAAATAGAGTTTCTAAGAGCAACTCCAATCGGACCCCCAAACATCCAAATAGGTCCAAACTTGCACCAAATTCATTCCAACCCAACCCCCAAATCTCTCCCTAATTTGAGACCGTGAATAGTGTCACCCCAAATTTGGGGCAACACTATTCATCTAACCTCAAATAGGTGTAAGTGGGAGCCACTCCTTTTTAAAACAAAAAGTTGATTTTTAAATACAAAAAATTGATTTTTAAATACAACAAATTGATTTTTAAATACAACAAATTGATTTTTAAATACAAAAAATTAATAATAATTTATATTATGAATTTAAAAATATTTTAATTGATTAATAACTAATAATGGCTTTGTAATAAATATTAATAATGTAATTTATTTTAAAGCATTAAAAAAATAATAAATTATAATAAATTGATGTATTATGTAAATTGAAAATAAAAAAGGACATACAACTTAAAATTAAAAGTTACATACAACTTGAAATTAAAAAAAATGTCATACAACTTAAAAATAAAAATGACATGCAACTTAAAAATAAAAAAAAATGACATACAACTTGAAAATAAAATATGTCCTACAACTTGAAATTAAAAATGACATACAACTTAAAAATGAAAATAACATACAACTTAAAAATAAAAATGACATACAACTTCAAGAATTTCTTACTCGACATAGACAAATCAAGGATAAAGATGATCATCTTACACTTCGGAACGCCTTAATTGATCATTCATGGGCATAATTTAGTAATAGTGAGAATTAAGCTAAAATAATATGTACTTTGAATTGAGTGTTGTTGTTAATTTTTTTTCTTGATAGTTTTTAACATTTAAATAGATGTATTGATTGCTTTATCATAATATAAGTATTTGTATTTATCAAATGGTTTGTAATTTAAAATATATTAAATTACTAATTTTAATATATAATTAATTATATAAATAATATTATAAAAATAAACTTATTAAATATAATAATTATTAATTGTGTAATCTTAATAATTACAATTTTAAATGTTATAGTAGAAAATCAAAATAGAATATGCTAGGGAATATTTTTTTTGATGTAAGATTCGGTGTGAAAGGTTGAAGTTGGAATAGTGGATAGTGTTAAAACTACTCAAAAATAGGGTAAGTTTGGATCAAATTGAGGTTTTTGGGTCGAAGATGGTCTAAAGTAAACTTGAGCATCTCTTCCACTTATAATGGACCAAATATTCTCATTTAAGCAGAGACGATGACATAAATATGCCAAGTTGCATTAATTTCAAAGATAAGATGATGAGGAAAGACAAAGCAAACTATGATTTCTGCTACTGCTAGTGTTAACAGGCACTCCAATATCGATTGTCCTGAATACAGATAATTTTAGAAGTAATTTTTATTAATCTGCAATTTTTTTTATTTACTTCAATTAATTTTAACATGCTAGTGATATCATGCTCAATTCATGTGGAGGACCAATCTTTAAAACCTGTTTGTAGAGTTTTTTCTTAATCCATGTATATTATCTTCTTAGTTTTTTAAGTGTGCAGCAAAAGTATTTATAATTGTGGACTTATTTGTTCTATTATGGGTATTACTGCTTTGAATATGTGTTTGAAATCAATTTTTATGCGCCCATTTCAGGCATATGTTCATCGATAATATGATGCATTCTGTCTGAGCTTTTTTTTTTTTTTTTTCTCTATACTAGAATCTCATCTCCTCTTTAGGTGTTAAAATGGAAGAGAGTTGTGGAAATAACCAGAAGAATTATGTTAGTGGAAAAAGGGCTAGGAGAGCTGAGGCTTGGAAATATTTTCATTTGTCAAATGCACCCGATGACATGTCTATTATAACATGTAAAATTTGTTATATGGCCTTGACTGCCAATTATGTAGATGAAAATTGAAATTTACAAAAGAGGATTCTAAATTTTCGACATATGCGTCCCCCTCACAATAGTGGTATGATAGCAGAGAAATTGATTAACTTCTTAAGAGATTGGGGTCTTGAAAAAAAGATATTCTCGATTACATTAAATAATGCAAAGTATAATGATGGTATAGCAAATATCTTGAAAGGTCACCTTTTGTTGAAGGGTAGATTTGTTAGTAATGGCAAGTTTATTCATGTTAGGTGTGTTGCACATATTCTCAACCTTATAGTTCAAGAGGGACTTAAGGGGATTGATGCATGTATTCATAAAATTTGGGAATGTGTTAAGTATGTGAGATGGGAAGGGAGAAGATTAGCATTTGCAGAATTCATTTCCAAATTTTCATGTGCAGGTGGTAAGAAGGTTCGTCAAGATGTGGTGATCAGATGGAATTCAACTTATCTTATGCTAAAGAGTGCATTACAACATCGACGAGTTTTTTTCTCAAATGAAGTTGGTTGATTTGAATTTTAAGACTTGTCAAACTGAAGAAGAATGGAACCAAACCAAGAAAGTCGCAAGGTTCTTGAAGTCATTTTACGACATCACTACCTTGTTTTTTGGATGCAAATATCCGACCGCAAATTTGTATTTTTTGAATGTGTGGAAGATTAAAATGTTTAGCAAAAGGGAAATGGCTAGTACTGATCTTCTCTTAAGTGACATGGCGAAAGACATGATGAGAAAATTTGAAAAATATTGGGAGCAGTATAGTATCGTATTGTCTTTTGCGATTGTTCTTGATCCTCAATATAAGTTGGAGATGGTGGAGTTTTGCTATGGAAAACTTGGATACATTAAAGATTAAGGTGATGAATTGATGGCGAATTACCACAACAAGTTAAAGCGCTTATTACCAACGAGCTCTAACTCAACTGGTACGGTTCACTTCTCCTAATAGAGAGGCCGGATGTTCAAGTCTCACTAGAGACATCCTGGACTTTACAACTCACAATAGAGAGGTCGGGTGTTTAAGCCTTTTCAGAGGCACTGTTATTGTTTAAGCCTTACCCAACGGCCCTATTTAGCTACTCACGTATTTTAACGGAGAGGTCGAGTGTTAAAGGCCTACTAGAGACATCCTGGTAGTTCACTACTCTCAACCGAGAGGTCGGGTGTTTAAAGCCTCCCAGAGGCATCATTTGTTCGAGACACACCAAAGGTTATATATATATATATATATATATATATATATATATATATATATATATATATATATATATATATATATATATATATATATATAATTGTATCTTTTCAAGGTATTAAAATAATAAAAAACAAAGGTTGGAGTACGGTCTATATCCCCTCCAACTTTAAAAAAAAAATTAAAGCGCTTATTCAATTAGTAGAAGCATATCTCTAGCCCTTTCATACATTGTGCACAATTGACTGAAAGTGATGTGGATGCTGGTCGTGATGGAGATGATTGGACTATAAGTTAAATTTAAGTTTTTTTTGTAATTGTCATTGTTGATGAATTTGTTTAAGATGATTTTCTACTTATGTTTTTATTGTACTTGTGTAGGATTTTGATCTTTTTTCAAAGCCAACGTCGTGTGCCAAACACTAACAAGTCACAATTAGATTTGCATCTCAAAGATAGCCCCCTGGATAGAAAGTTGTATGTTGATTTAGATATTTTGAGCTACTAGAAATGAAATCGAGTTCGACTCCTGGAGCTTTTCATGATGTCATGTGATATTAATTTTGAGTGTTCCTATAACCCATGTCGGCTCAGAATCTTCATTTAGTATTGTGGGTCAATTTTTTGGAAAGTATCGCAATTTTCTTTTGTCATCAAATGCGGAGGCTTTGTTGTGTACACGAGACTAGTTATACGATGAGTCTCTTATTTAAAAGACAGTAAACCAATGGTTGCTTTTAGTATTTATTTCTCTAAATCATTTTAATTAGGGTTTGATCTTGTACATATACAACATAGATATTTGATGGGGATGGAGAAAATGAGGAGTTGTTTGTCGAGGACTTTGGCACATTAGAGCACGGAAGTGAAAACTCAATCTATATTATTGGTATGTCTTCTCAAATTCCATCAAGGCTTGGTCATAAATATTGAAAAAAAATTAATGATGCCAACATCTGATTGTTGAAGATGGCAACACAAACTAGTATCATGAACCTGAAGATCCATCGACACAAACGAATTGTATCCAAAATGGGGAAACTCTCCTCCCGAGAGCCCCCACAACCCAGCCCCATGACAATGTGAGAGGGAAAATCACGGTGACTCAGCGATTAAGTAGTTAGGAGGACCCGTGCTTAGAACCTACAAGAAGTCACCCTCACAAGAGGATGAAACCCCCACACTGCGGTTGCTATGACTGAATCCTTGGTCCTGCAAACGAATTGATGTTACTAATATGAGAGATTTTTATTATTTTTTACTTATCAAAAAAATATGAGGGAAATTTTAATTGTTCGACTTTCAAGTACTAATTAAACACTTTCTACTTCGAAACTATGGGTATGTGTATTTATTGCAATCTTTTGCTTAAGGTTTAGAGAGTTTACATATATCTTGCATTTGCTGCTTTAGTTGGATTTTTATGACTCGTAGGTTTTTTCCCAAACTGCTTCCATCGAGCCTTTTGCATATTCCAATATTCAACAATAGTTTTGAAGTTTTTGAAGTTTCAACTGGTTCATTAAATTCAACAGATCTGCATGTCATTCTATACATTTTCTACCTAGCCTAATAGTTGATGGCCACACAAATATTTAGAAATGTGTTCCTTTTATTTTGTACTAGCTATAACTTATACTCCTTGCTTGCATAAATGCAGATAGTGGGGAAAAATCATGAAGACAACGTGATGATGAGGCCCTTGAAATTTGTTAATTGAAAAGCCTCCAAAAACTTGTGTTGCTTGAAATTTGGAATTTTTTAGTTTTTGTAGATGATTAAAAAGTAGGCATATACTAGGACTAGAGTAGGTTATCTTTGTTGTGTTTGGACACTTAATTGCATTTAGGTAGCTTAAGTAATTGAAGATGTTGATTCTTGATGAAATTATGCAAATTAAATGATTTGATTTGATAATTTTATTCTTGTGTTTTCTTCATCAATTTAGATTATGTGTGGTTGTTTAAGGTGAGTGTGTTTATTTTACTAGGAATAAATGTCTGTTCCAAAAATAATAAATTCCTATTAATAGATTGGGTTGAGTTAAAGTGGGTTGAACCCACTATCCATTTTAACCCGATAGTTTGGATTTTGAAAAAATTACAAGCCGGTACATTTTTTAAAACATGTTTTCAAATAAATCCAGCTATTTTTTTGACATATCTTTTAGATACAATTTTAAGACAAAATTACCTCACTGCCCTTTATTTCTTTGTATCGGGCCAAAAGTACGACGTCCTCTCCCAGCCCTCACTCTGTGTTCATAGCTCCAATTCCCTTACGCTCTCCTACTGGACGCATGCGACTCGTTTCAACTTTGACTGTTCCGCCACCGGATTCTCTCTCCAGGCCATGGATTCGTAGCACTAGTTTCTCTCCTTCTCAGATCAGAGGGATTTGAGCATTACCGCTGCGATCGAAACATTTCCATGGGTATGAATCTCAACAACATGTCGAAAATGCTAAAGTGCACTGGTAATGATGATATCATCACTCTCAAGGCTGACGATGGGAGCGACACTGTCACCTTCATGTTTGAAAGCCCCAGTAAGTCCATCTGAATTTATTGCATCATTTCTATATATTTGTGATTTTGTGTGTCATTGCTTTGAGTTGAGTGTTTGTTGTAATAGTAGCTTATTATCGCAGAATTGTTGTGAGTGAGGGTGGTTAATTTTGTCAATGACAAGATGAAAGAATCCTACCTATTTGTCATTATTTTTAATTTTCATTTGTATGGACTTTATATTTGTTCAATTGGATGGTTGGTATCTAATGAATCAATTCAGTATCTCAATCTTGAGATAGAATGCAATTTTCTAGTTTGGTCCCTTGACAATAAGCGTAATTCTTGAGATTCTCAAATAGTCGAAGCCCTCCAATTTCCATGGATATTATATGATATGCGAGGATAAAGTTTAATGCCGAAGCTTATAATTTACATAAGAACCCTGCAAGTGGGAGTGAGGGAGGGAGGTGAAGGTATGGACTGGGGAGATGCATATATTGTTTGATAGCATTGTGTAGATCTCCAGCTTTAATAATGTTATTTCAAATCCATTAATAGACTGATGATGTTTGTTCTCATCTTATTAGAGCTCACATCCACACATTGAATTATGTGTGTCTAGTTAATTAGTTATAATGCATGTTCAGGTCTATTTGCTGGTAGATGTTAGTGCTTCAATCCTTTTCTGCTCGATCTGATGATGCCTATGTCTAGTTTAAGTTTTATTGGTCTGGCAGTTTCTCCGTTAGTTTCCGTTAAACAATAGTAGAGAGCACCTAACGGTAGAACTTTAACGGAGCATAACTTTCGCGTCCGGATGAATTACGGGACCCACCACATATCAAATCGAAGCTCTCGTCGAGATCTACAAGATTCACTAAGTTTACCCCATGAACAGTTCATTTTTAGCCCAAAAAACGATGTTTAACTACTGTTATGGGCCTTTGAAGTTTTCGGGCTTTTTCGTCTTTTTTGTTTAAGATTTTTCCTTTTAGGGTTTGGATTGTTAGGGCATATAAATACCCTACTAAACATTATTTCGACAGTTTTTAATAAAATTTGAGTTTTCTTGCTTTTTGCTTGAACCCTAAGCCGTCATAGACTTGTTCTAAGGAATTTCTCGTTGAAAGAGTTTCTATTTGATTGTTTCGCTGCATCAGGTTGGTTCACATTTTTGCAACTGACAGGCTAAAGTCGCACGCCTACAAATTAATTACCAAGACAAGACTCAGCTCCAGGGTCGATCCACTGAAGAACGGTTATTCGGTTGCACAATTGTCACTTGACAAGATTGGGGGTTTAATTTGTGATTTATTAACTACCTAAGACGAGAATTAAAACTAAGTTGTAAGCAATTAAAGGCAAGCACTTCAGATTTGTCTCCGTCCCCGTTTATCAATCCAATATCATCGGTACAATTTCTTTCCCTTCCTCCCTATTCACTTGATCCGAGATGTATTTCAATCCCTATTTCTTCCTTATTAATGGTTATAAGCAGTGACACACTCACTTATTCCCCTAATCATTACCTAAACCTAACTGACACAGTCAAGGTTCACAATAACGATCGATAAAACTATAAGAAACTAAGATCAATGAATTCTCTATTCTTTTGCAAATAGAACGAAATCTAGTTTTACCCCCTTTTCAATTTACCATGACACATGCATAAATCTCAAGGATGCTACTTGTGTAAAATCCTAATCTGACACAGACTTAAGATTAAACTAGCATTAAATCAATTGCAAGGGAAAAGAGGGTGATCAAATCTCAAAACCCTAAAAATCGATCTAGCAATTTAAAACAAGTAAAACTATGAATAGGGATTCAGGAGTAAAGAAATTAATACCTCAATTGAATTAAACAAACGGTTCAAGATTCAAATCCAAAGCAACGTAATTAAGCTTCCATGAAAACAGATGAAATCTCTAGAGAAAACAAGTAGTCCAAAAAAGATCCTAATTCTGAAGTTAAAACAAGTATATATACTTGTTCCCAAAACCTAATTCTAAACTAAAAAGGAAAATCTCCAAAGAAAAATGAAAGAGAATATTTAATAAAAGATATCCAAATACTCCTACCATCTATTACCAAAAATAACTAGTTTCCAAATCCTTATCTTTCACTTTGGTCCCTGAACCTCCAACCTTTCTCTTCTGATCCTCGAACTCTGCTGCTTTGTAATCTGATCCTTGAACTTTCAGCTTTTCGCAGTTTGGTCCCTGCACTTCTGATACTAGCAATTTTATCCTTCCTCATTAATAAACTTTTGCAGGGACAACACAAAATCACTCAAAATATGTCTCGAAATTACAAAGGTTTCCCAAAAACTTACCAATTCATAAACTACTCAAAATTACATCAAACTAAACTAAATTACATTAAAATAATGATAAAATGTCTAGAAAATTAGGGAATTACATATAATGAAATCCACCACATCAAATTCCCCCACGCTTAGACCATTACTCGTCACGGTAATATCCTATCCCCACTCTAAGCACCGGTCTAATCAGCGTAGCATGGGAGGAAAATGACCCCTAATCTCCTCTAAACCTCCAAATCAAAAGTCAATAAACTCAACCAACTCAATCAACGAACTTGGAGAATGGAACTCCGCTCCTTATCACTCCAACAATAGCAATGATACCAATGGCCTTAGCTCGACCCCAACTCCAAATATGCAAAAACGGGACATCCAAGCTAAGGCCCACACAACAAAAAGCTAGGGGGAACTAAATATGTCCTAAGTTTCCCCCACGCTATTCTCGCACTACTACTCCCTCAAAAATAAAGTCTATGCCCAAGCAAAGACTTACCTCGTGAATTACACCAACACCCCCTTATATCACCAAAAAGAAAAACCGAGGATTTTCTATCCTAACGCCTCTAAACCAAACCTCCTACGCCAAAAATAAATAAACCTACCCTACGCTCCAATCCTCCCTTATGTCTTCAACTCCGGTGATATCAAAGATAGAAAGAAATTCACTCACTCACCTTTTTCCTAGGTGCCGTTTCCGGTTTTCACCTAGACTCTCATTTTTTTTTTCATTTTTCATTTTTTTTAATTTAATTTTTTTTTTCACACCCTCTCCTTTTGCCTAAGTGCCCTATCGGGTTTTCACTTAGCCTCTCTTTTCTTTTTTTTTTCTTTTTTTTTTTACACTCTCTCCTTTTGCCTAAGCGCCCTCTCGGGTTTTCACTTAGCCTCTCTTTTCTTTTCTCTTTTTTTTTTTAAAGTACTAAACATATACAACAACAAACAAGCACATGCACCCCACCCCCTCACTAAATCATGCATAGTCCCATATGCATCACAGAAGTAAAAGATAAGTAAGACAGGGGTAGGGATACCTCTCGGAACTACTGAGGCGGCCTGAAATGATAGTCCCAAGGACCCTGCTGACTGGAACTGCTCTCTGGAAATGGCCAACTCTGCCATCTCCCGTCATCATGCTGTGGTGCCATGCGCACCAAATAATCGTGGATCTGCTCCTGACGATCCATAGAAATAGCAAACTGCCTATCCATACGAGTAATCAAACGATTCACGCCACTATCACCTAGACTCGCAGCCCCAGAATCAACATCCTCAGCCTCCTCCATATAGTCATCATCTTCATCGTCATCCTCCTCCTCGTCAAACTCAGCCCCATCCTCAATCTGCTCCTCGACAATTCGAACATTCATCCCTCTTACCTCCCTCTTATTGCTTTCAAGGGAATCTCGAGAGATGGGCCTAATAATCTTCACTCTGTCGCCCCCAAAATTCCACCGAACACCCGCAGCCTTGACCAAACCCGTGTCGGTGATGGGTGCGAAATCCATTCCGTTTACTTTCTCCCACATCTTGCATATGTTCTGAAATAATATGCCCCAAAGAAATATATCCACCGTTGATAATCAAATGAATCAATACCGCATGATTCCACGGAACTTTCAAATGCTGCGATGTCGGAAGCAACCTCGAACACACAAATTTGTTAACCCCCTTTGCCACCAAATTAAACTGAGTCTCGATAACAAACTTGGGCGAACCATCCGGTTTGTTGGTCCATTGAAGTTGGTTACCCTCCAATGTCCTTACCACATCAACAAAATACACCCGCCAATCCCCATTCATAGCTTGCACATACTCACATTCCTCTCGTGGCACTCTAGGAAGTCCGTAGAATCTATTAATGTCATCACTCCTGAATCTTATCGTCTTTCCCCTCACATAGGAATGCCCTGGCTCCGGGGGGATTTTATTCATGTTCGAGTAAAATTCTTTAACCACCAAACTGTTTCCCTCCTCCCTTGGCTCATCACAAAAACGTTGCCAATTTCGAAACCCAAATTTCGCAGTAAGGCCAAATGATCCTATGTTAAACTTTCTCTCTCCAATTATAGCCCTATTCGTATGAAAGTAAAAATAATTTGGGACAGGTAATAATTGAATCGTGAGGAGTCATGGGGATCCTCACAACGGAGAAGGGTTCCAAGGGGAGGGGCACTAGACGTACTCTCATCATGCCTATGTTTTTTTCGGGATTCGTTGGATTTTCTTCCTCCTTTTTTCGATTGTTCTTTGTTTTTCCCATGTTCAATTCAAGCAACAAGATAATGCAAGCACAATAATCAACCTTTCCACACAAATTGAAACCACAAGGAATGGGTAGAGAGGTTCCTAACCTTGATGAAAACAAAATCAAAAAAATGGCCGGAAAATTTGAACTTCGCCGGAATCTGCAAAAGTTCGCCGGAATCTTCAAAAGTTTTAGATGAAAGTGCCCGGAATTGGATAATGTTTGGTGAAGCTGAGAGCTTAGGAGAAGGGGAATAACTTTTGTAAAAGGGATGTGGTGAGAAGGAGGGTGGAAGAGGGAGGAATTCGCCGGAATCAATGGAGGTGCCGGCTTTGGAGAGAGAAACGAGAGGAGAGAGAAATAGAAGAGGTCGTTTGTTTTGGGTATGAGGTCTCCAGCCCTTAATTTCCTTAAATACATGACCCAAATCAATACCCAGTCCGACCCGAATTTGGTTTGACACGTGTAATTCCTTTCATGGGTGGAAATTCAAAACAAAGACATTCGGCAGGAGGTCCGCATGGCTTTATATGAGGCGCCCGCCTCAACACCGAGACTCTGCTTGAACTGCAGCACTTTTTTGAACCCCGAGGCGGCCGCATGGAATGTAGCTGCTGGGCGAACCTGTTTGAGCCAGGCAAGGGGCGCATGAATATAGGTGGGCCTCAAATGCGCAACCGGGTGCTATTTTTGAACAACTGGGCGGCCGCATGTGATGTGAGGCGTGCGCCTCAAATGCTGGAACAACTTAACTTGATTTTACCTCAATTTGAGGCGGGCGCATCAAAATATTGGGCGGGCGCCTCGCTTTTTTTCATATTTTGGCCTAACACACGGAGTCGAGGCGGCGCCCGATCCCAGCGGGCGTCCTGGCTCTTCGGCAAATTTGCTCCTTCCTCCCTTACTTTTTCCCCGCACAAACCACACAAAATACCTAAGTAGCACCAATTCCACAAAAATAAAGTTGAAAAGAAATAAAACAAAGAAAAATAAATAACGAAAAGTTTGCCTCCCTAAACGCCTTCTTTACCGTCTTTAGCTAGACCAAATCGCCGGAAAGCTCCTGGGATAAAGCGTGGATCAATCATAATTAGGATCGTGAGATCCATCATCTCCACATCCTCTACATTAACCTCTCCCCATCAAAATAGGGCTTTAATCTTTGCCCATTACCTTAAACTCTTGGTCTCTGGGAGACTAAGGAAAGGCCAT
>JABEVN020000978.1:0-27023 GCA_013146195.2 Codonopsis lanceolata | reverse complement strand
CGCTGACCGAGGATGGGCAGACGGCGAGAAGGATGAGTCTAATCATCTACATGTTCTGCTCGGGGTTCGTTACCAAGCTTAAAGTTTTTTTCCTTTTCTACTCGGTATTTAAGCCCGGTCGAGCATGAGGTCTTACGTGCTTTTGCTCATAACTCGTTTTGGACGGACACATTAGTCGTATTCTTGATATATATATATGATATATATATATATATATATATATATATATATATATATATATATATATATATATATATATAACTATTATTAAAAATTATATGTAAAAGTTTTGTATTGGTTATTTTTTAATATTTTTGTTATAAAATCAAGAATATTAATTACCTTTCTTTTATATTTTCAAGATACTATGTAAAGTAATAAATATTATATCCTTAATACTTATCTCAAATGACGGACATGAGTCAATTATTATTTATTTTCTTTGACGAGTCACTTTTTTAGTAATTTTAAAAATGTTGGATGTGAGATCGACTTTATTCACAACCTTCATTACTATTATTTAATGCCTTGAAGGCTATCTATAATTATGGCTATATGTTATATTTAGTGAAGCTAAAACATGTGGCATCATTTATGAAGAGTAGTAAAGTAGCGTTTCTCTAGTAACGCTTAAACACTGACGCTTCTTCTTTAAAAGAAATGAGGAGTACTAAATAGTGCATTTAGTAAGTTTGAAAAACAATGGTGTCACTTTTGAGTAATTAAGACAGAGGTTAATATTCTAAAACGGAACGAAAAAACTCTATTAGATGTGCCAAAGATCATGTATAAGTTCTATGAATGTCAATTTGACCGAGCACCGAATTAGAAAAAATATACCCCTCCGTCCCTAATTTATTATTTTGGTTGATTCACGCACCGCTTAAGAAAATCTATTTGACTAGATTATTAATATTGATTTAATGTGTAGTTTCCTTTAAAGCTCATATGTATGTGGCTCATAATTAAAGTAGGGTGAAAAAGTAAGGATAAAGTGGTAAAAGTGATGTTCTAAAAAGGTAAGTTTCAAAGTGAACAATTATTTTGAGACGAACGAAAAGAAAAGAAGGACGATAATTTAGGGACGGAGGGAGTAATTGACATTACTATCAATATTTGGATAGTTTGTATTTTTCAAAGATATTTATGTGAGACGGATGCTCATCAAATTAAGCGAGAAAAACCAATGATAAAAAATGGTAATGGTAACTTAAAAAACAGAAAGACTAACAAGTAGACAAATTTTCATTAAAATGTCCTTAAAAGAAAAGATGAACTCTAATGTGTTAGGAACGAGGGAATGTTAATTAATTTATTTTTTTGATAATGTTCTAAAAAAAGTTGCCAAGAGAAAGATTTTGTAAATGTTTTACCAAAAAAAAGGCAAAACACACCTTGGCCATTGCCATGCACTATTACAAAAGGTTGCAATTAGGCCACCTAAGACTTCAAAATTTTCGGGATGGCCATCAGACGTTTAGACTTATCTTGCACGTTAATCCCTTTTTGGATGGACGCGTTAAGTTAGGTTAAATGCCTATTTTGCCCCTCGTCTTCATCTTCATCACGGTCATCTTCATCCTCTTCATCTTCATCCTCATCTTATCTTCATCTTCATCACTCTTCATCTTCATCCTCTCACCATAGCAACATCCCAATCGAATCCGGATCTTCATCTTCATCCCAATCGACCTTTCTCTATTCTTTGAAGAACTGAACCGGATTTTCATAGCAACCTGCAGATCTCGATTTTCATAGCTAACTAATTGCATCGTAATGCATCTCGGGTTTGTTACAATCACCACCAACAAAATCCCAATGCCCGACCGTCAAGGTGTTCCTCACCACCTCCTCTATGGCGAAGTTTGATCCCTCGACCCCCACCATGTCACCCCCTCTCGATTTCGTGAGTATCGCGCCTTCGATTTCGACATTATATCTCGCCGAAAGCTACCTTTGATCGCCTAGCTAGCCCAAGTTCACTCATTGATTCACGCCTCCTCCCAAAACAGCTCGACCTCGACTCGATGTCTTTGATGGGCTGGACCCGAATAACCAGTCTGCTAGTCGCTACAACTGTTGTTTCTTGTGGTTAGACATATCCTTACTGCATCGAATCAATCAGTATTTATCAACAAGAGTCGACGAGATGCTTGGACCTCGGAATGTTCGAGGAGTTATCGAGTTCTTCAACTCGCGAGTTCGATTCAAATGAACGGGCGGGTTGGGAAGGCAATCGGAGTGCCCGATTCGAAAAGATATGAAACTCCTCGTCTGAAGGGACGCCGAGTGGGACCTACGTAAAATAGATGCCACGAGGCATTCGTGGCAGCGATGATGACAATGTCGCCGTCGTCGCTTTATTAGGTGACAGCGAAGATGAAGAGGGATGAAGATGAAGACAGGGGCAAAATAGGCATTTAACCTAACTTAACGCCCAAACTTAACGTCCATCCAAAAAATGGATTAACGTGCAAGATAAGTCTAGTACAGTGGTCATCCCGAAAATTTTGAAGTCTCAGTGCTCTAATTGCAACCTTTTGTATAGTACAGTGGCCCAGAGGTGTGTTTTGCCAAAAAAAAAAAAGACGTTTTTGGATTTATTATTAAGTTTATATTCAAGTTACTCCCATAAGAGGAAATTAATTGAGATAGGGATAATTTTCTTTTATATACAATTATTAACAAACATTAAATGATACTACAAATGGAAACAATTATACATTGGATATTGTCAAATTTATATCATGTACATTTTTGGTAAGTATTCAGTTTTGTTCCTATATTATACTCCCTCCGTCCCTAAATAATCGTATGGGTTGACCAAATAAAAAGTCGATTTAAGAAAAGTAATTGACTTGATTATTTATATTGGTTTAATGTATAGTTTCCTTTAATGTCCATGTATATGTGGCCCATAATTAAAGTAGAGTGAAAAAAGTAAGGGTAAAATGGTAAAAGTGATATTCTAAAAAGGTAAGTTTCAAAGTTGACAATTATTTTGGGACGGACGAAAAAGGAAAGGAAGAGGATAATTTATGGACGGAGGGAGTAGTCTTTATCTCAGTTTTTAATATTTATAGCTACTACTATTAATTCATATTTATTATATAAACAATATGATTCATAGATATTTATCTCAGGATCTAAGTAAACTGCTAAACCAGTGTCTTTGAAACCCTTCCCCTCCCCCTCTCCATTTTTTTTAAGAGGAAGATAAGGAGATGGCAGCAGTAAAATTTGCTTTTATGGTGCTCCTTATGCTTTGCCTAGGTTTGTTTTATTTAAACCAATAATAATAATTTCTATTTTCGTATTCTTAACTTGGCTTATGAGGCTTTTTTTTCATGTTAATTATATGACACTGATCTTTACATTTTCGTGTTCTCAATAGATTGGCATGTCACGTCCGCCACCGTGAACACGAGCAACAGAGCTGTGAAATGTTGTTTTGACAACCATATTGGGAGTTGTATTCCAGGCACTAAAGATGAAGAAAGGTGCAATCAACTTTGCCTCGAGAAACTCTGCTCGGATAGAGGAGGCTTTTGCAAAGTGTACAACCATAAACCTCCTAACCATTTTTGCCATTGTTATTGCTGATATGTTCAACAAATTTTTTGAAGAATTCTTTTGGAAGAAGACACAAGCAAGACGAAAAAATACCCAAGTTTCAATTTCGCAACTGTAAGCATGATTGAATAAAGGAAGCATTGGCTTTAAATCAAATGAATTGGTTGCTTTCCTTTATGTTTGTTTGTT
Organism: Codonopsis lanceolata; assembly: GCA_013146195.2. NCBI lineage: Eukaryota > Viridiplantae > Streptophyta > Magnoliopsida > Asterales > Campanulaceae > Codonopsis > Codonopsis lanceolata. The sequence goes on along the minus strand of JABEVN020000978.1, from coordinate 23,261 downwards.
TACTTTTTTTTTTAATTATTTTTAATGACTTAAAAGGCTACAATTATATATAGAGGTGGTCTCCTGTAAGACGGTCTTACGGATCTTTATCCGTAAGACGGAGCCCCATTTAGAAATTCGTGGGTTATAATAAATAAATGAGGTGGTCTCTTGTAAGACTCGGTTCTAGTAAGACGGAGCCCCATTTAAAATTCATGAGTCATAATAAATAAATAATAAGTTATACAATATCATAAAAACGAGTTTGCTTAGTTGGCTCGTGAGCAGACCTTAGAAGACTTGGTGCATTGAGCATTGGTTCGGGGTTCAAAACCCCTCAGCGTGATTTTTAGTTTTATTGTGATATGTCATTTTGCTCCGTACCATCTGCATTTCAAGGTTTGTCGTCGAAATTCTTATGTTTCCCACGCCTTATTGTTTAATCCTTTGTCAGCCCCGTTAGCATCAATTGCCTTGAGATACTTGACGGATCTTAATAGACTTTAACGAAATACTAAATGACACGTTTAAAGTTAAACGTGACACATTTTAAGGTTGAAAGTGACACAATAAAGGGAAATTTATTATAATTCTCATTAAAATTCAAAGGAATACTCTTAATGTGGAACTTTTTAGTATTAAAGTGTCACTTTTTAGTATTAAATGTGTAACTTTTTAGTATTAAAAGTGACACTCTTAATACTAAAAAGTGATACCTTTAATACTAAAAAGTGACACATTTAATACTAAAAAGTGATACCTTTAATACTAAAAAGTGACACATTTAATACTTGACGGACCTTAATGGACTTTAACGAAATGCTAAATGACACGTTTAAAGCCAAACGTGACACCTTAAAAAGACAAAAGTAATGCATTTTAAGGTTGAAAGTGACACTATAAAAAGAAATGTATTATAATTCTCATTAAAATTCAAAATAATACTCTTAATGCTAAAAAGTGACACTCTTAATACTAAAAAGTAACACTCTTAATACTAAAAAGTGACACTCTCTTATTGTAGAATTATAAAAGTGAATTCTTTTGCCAAAAGTGACATACTTAAAACTTAAAAGTGACACACTTAAAACCTAAAATGACACTCGATTGTTACAAATTGATGAATACATTTTAAGCCAAAAGTAACACACTCCAAGCCTAAAAGTGACACACTTAAAACCTAAAAGTGACACACTTAAAACTTAAAAGTGACACACTCAATGTCACTCTGATTGTTACAAATTGATGGATTTAAATTGACATTTTAAGCCAAAACTAACACACTCCAAGCTTAAACGTAACACACTCAATGCCTAAACGAGACACACTCAATGTCACTCCAAGCCTAAAAGTGGCACTCTTATTGTAGAATTATAAAAGTGAATTCTTTTGCCAAAAGTGAATTCAATTGTCTTGAGATACTTGACGAATCTTAATGGATTTTAACGAAATGCTAAATAACACGTTTAAACCTAAAGCGTGACACATTGAAAAGATAAAAGTGACACATTTTAAGGTTGAAAATGACACTATAAATGGAAATTTATTATAATTCTCATTAAAATTCGAAGTAATATTCTTAATACTAAAAAGTGACACTCTTAATACTAAAAAGTGACACATTTAATGCTAAAAAATGATACTTTCAATGCTAAAAAGTGACACTTTTAAGGTCAATAACGAAGATTTTTATTTTTAAGGCAAAATGACACTTATGCGGTCAAAAGTAACATTTAATGCTAAAAGTGACACTTGTAATGTCGTAAAGTAACACTTTGACGTCAAACGTAATGATTTTTATTTATAAAAAATGAGACAATTTTAAAAGTGAAAGTAACACATTTAAGAATAAAAGTGTCACATTTAAGCCCAAAAGTAACATTTTTTAGGAAAAAATTATAATTTTCATTAAAAATGCAAAGTGACAACATTAATAGTAAAAAGTAACACTCTGCATATATAAAGATGAGGGGTGGCGTTGTAATTTTAAAAAACCAAGGGGTTGCATTGAGATTTTTTAGTATTAATAGTGTCACTTTTTAGTATTAACAGTGCCACTTTTTAGTATTAAATATGTCACTTTTTAGTATTAAGAGTGTCACTTTTTAGCATTATATGTGTCACTTTTTAGTATTAAATGTGTAACTTTAGTTAGTATTATTAATATGTCATTTTTAGTATTAAGAGTGTCACTTTATAGTTTTAAATGTGTCACTTTTAGTATTAAGAGTATCACTTTTTAGTATTAAGAATGTCACTTTTTAGTATTAAATGTGTAACTTTTTAGTATTAAGAGTGACACTTTTAATATTAAATGTGTCGTTTTTAGTATTAAAAGCGTCACTTTTAGTATGAAATGTGTAACTTTTAGTATTAAGAGTGTCATTTTTTAGCATTAAGAGTGTCACTTTTTAGTATTAAATATGTCACTTTTTAGTATTAAGAGTATCACTTTTTAGTTTTAAGAGTGTTACTTTGTATTTTAATGAGAATTATATAAATTTCCTTTTATAGTGTCACTTTCAACCTTAAAATATGTCATTTTTTATCTTTTTAATGTGTCACGTTTGACTTTAAATGTGTCATTCAACATTTCATTAAAGTTCATTAGGGTCAGTCAAGTATCCCAAGGGAATTGATGCTAACGGAGTTGACAAAATGATTAAACGTAAGGCGTGGGAAATATAAGAATTTCAGCGGCAAACCTTGAAAGATGAGGGACAGGAGCAAAATGACACAACTCACTAATAAAACTTAAAAACACAACCGAGGGAGGGGTATCAAACCGGTGACCATTAGCGCTTTATTTTATTTGTAATTAATTAAAACCGTGAATATTTAATCTTTATTTTTGTCTTATTATTTATTTATTTACGGATCGTGAATATTTAAATGGACTGGAACTAGGATCATTCAGTCTTTGGTGGCATTAGTATATGGCCTTTATTTTATATTTGTAACTGATAAACGATTATTGATATGATTACCGGTGATAAACAATGATAAACCATCCACCGGTGGTGAATATAAACCGGTGATAAACCGGTGGTGGATAAGCGGTTTATCCGTCGATGATCGACGTCTTCACGGATCTATCGGTGGGTTTATCCATCCGTAAGACCGCCCCTACACTTGGCCAAAGTCTTTGCCTTATATATATATGATGTTTTTGTTGTGGCTCGAACAAATGGTGCCTCTAATGAGGCTTGACTCTGAGGCTGGTTGAGAGTAGTTGAAGTCTCGGGGCCTCGGTAGGGCTTGAATACTCAACCTCTCCGTTAGTCTCGGGGGCCTCGGTAGGGCTTGAATACTCAACCTCTCCGTTAAAGTTGAGTAGTTAAATGGGGCCTTTGGATAAGGCTTTAACAACAATGATGCCTCTGAAGAGGCTTGAACACCTAACCTCTCTACTGAGAGTTGTAAAGTCCAGAGTGTCTCTAGTGGGACTTGAACACCAAACATCTCCGTTAAGAGAAGTGAGCATTATCAGTTGAACTAGATCTCGTTGGTTTGTTTGTTTGTTTACTTAATTTTGCTGTTGCCTTAGAGAATATGGCATAAAACCTCCTATATGGGTTTGATCAAAAAATGTAGGAGTCCCCCCATAACTGTAACGTTTTCTCTAAGCACAACTTCTACTTAGGCAATATTGTTTGATTCGAATGCCCGCATGAGTGTGTAAATTGTTAGATTTGGTTCGGTTACAAAATCTATATATATATATATATATATATATATATATATATATATATATATATATATATATATATATATATTTATATTTATATTTATATTTATATTTATATTTATATTATAAAAGGCTAAGATGTCTCTTACAAATTAATAGATGGACAAGTCTATCCTTGACTTAATACATCATATATCATTTAATTAAAGACAATAATAATAATATAATATCTATATCTATATCTATATCTATATCTATACATTTATATTTATTATTATTATATTTATATTATAAAAGGCAAAGATGTCTCTTACAAATTAATAGATGGACAAGTATATCCTTGACTTAATACATCATACATCATTTAATTAAAGACAATAATAATAATAATATTAATAATTAATATTAATATATTATAAAAGGCTAAGATGTCTCTTACAAATTAATAGATGGACAAGTCTATCCTTGACTTAATACATCATACATCATTTAATTAAAGACAATAATAATAATATAATATCTATATTTATATCTATATCTATATCTATACATCTACTATACAATAGAGCTCAGTGGGATAAAGAGCGGTTGAGATTGATTATTTTTACTTATATCAAACGGCTGTAATTTATTCCGCCTGGCATATGTGTCCCCCTGAAACAGGACTGTCAAGAAGATTCCTAATCTAATCTAAACTGTTTTTATCTCATTTATAAATCTCATTTAAACTGTTTTTATCTCAACCTAATCTAACCGTTTCCTATTTACGTTTTTCTTCCTAAATCTCATATAAATTGTTTTTATTCTAACCTAATCTAATTGTTTCTTATTCACGTTTTTCTTCCTACGTTTTTATTTCAATCGGCTTTCTTCCATCCTTTTCAGGCTTAGTTTTTTTTTTTTTGTTCTCTTTTTTAACTTTGTACTCATTCTTTCTTCTTTTTTCCTTCATGTAAAATGGGTTATTAAATCTATTTGATGAAATAGTTATATTCTAGCTTTATATATATATATATATATATATGTGTGTGTGTGTGTGTATTATTTATTATATTGATTTATTTGAATACTAACACCGTCCTATATTGACATCGTCTCATACTGGCGCCGTGCCATAGGCACGAGCACATAATCTAGTCTATATCTATATCTATACTACTTATAAAAGGCTAAGATGTGTCTTACAAATTAATAGATGGACAAGTCAACCTTGACTTAATACATCATACATCATTTAATTAAAGACAATAATAATAATAATATAACATATATATCTATATCTATAGCTATACATCTATATCTATATCTATACTACTTATAAAAAGCTAAGATGTGTCTTACAAATTAATAGATGGACAAGTCAATCTTGACTTAATACATCATACATCATTTAATTAAGGACAATAATAATAATATAATATTCATATTTATATCTATATCTATACTACTTATTGTTGGTAATTGGGCTTGCGGCCCGATTATTTAGTCCCGCCCACATGGAAAATATATTTATATTATTTATTGGTTAATTAGTATCCTAATCCAATTGGGTTTAGGATTACTTAACCTACAAGAAATATGTTTCTTGTAATAATATAAATAGGGCAACAAAAGAGATAAAACCCTAATCAACTAAATTGGAGAACACGTCTCCTTTAGATTGGCCGCCCTCTCTCTCTCCCTAAATTCTATCTCACCAAAATACTCCCTCTAGCCTAACCATCAAGAGGCTTGGATTTGCGGTGTGAACCAGTATTGATATCCGTGCTCCGTGATATCAATCCAACGAGAGAGACACTACTAGAAACAGTGCCTTCAGCGACTGAATTCTTAGCGACGGAAATTTTCCGTCGCAATTTTATTAGCGGCGAATTTTGCATCGGCGGAATTGACCATCGGCGGAATTTAGCGGCGACGAATTGAATCATTAGCGGCGAATTTATCGGACGGAATTTTCCGTCGCTAAAGGAATTTTCCGTCGCGAATGAAATTAATTTTGAAATATTGGCGGGAATTTTCCGTCGCCGTAATTTTAATATTTAAATTAATTTCGATTTTATTTTTCGACGGAAAATTCCTTCGCTAATGACGGAAAATTAATGAAAATTGAATTTCTGACGGAAAATTTCCGTCGCTAAAGGCTTTTAAAAATTAATTAAAATTGAATTTCATGACGGAAAATTCCGTCACTAAAGGCGTTTAAAATTTAATTAAAATTGAATTTCAACGAAAAATTCGTCGCTAAAGGCTTTAAAATTAATTAAAATTGAATTTCAGCGACGAAAAATTCGTCACTAAAGGCGTTTAAAATTTAATTAAAATTGAATTTCATTCGTCGCGCGTTTAAAATTTAATTAAAATTGATAATGAAAAATTAAATTGAATTCTAATTAATATAAAATATCAAAAATATATGAAATTAAATTGAAATTAAATTAAAATAATATTTGAAATGTTAATTTAATAATATAATATCAATATTTAAAATGATTAGCATCAATATAATTACAAAAAATAAAACATTCAAATTAGAACTTAACTTAACTTAACTTAACTTAACGTTAACTTAAATTGAAATTAAATTAAAATAATATTTGAAATGTTAATTTAATAATATAATATCAATAATTAAAATGATTAGCATCAATATAATTACAAAAAATAAAACATTCACATTACAACTTAACTTAACTTAACGTAACGTAAACTTAAATTGAAATTAAATTAAAATAATATTTGAAATGTTAATTTAATAATATAATATCAATAATTAAAATGATTAGCATCAATATAATTACAAAAATTAAAACATTCACATTACAACTTAACTTAACGTAATGTAATGTAAACTTAAATTGAAATTAAATTAAAATAATATTTGAAATGTTAATTTAATAATATAATATCAATAATTAAAATGATTAGCATCAATATAATTACAAAAAATAAAACATTCACATTACAACTTAACTTAACTTAACTTAACGTAACTTAACGTAACGTAAACTTAAATTGAAATTAAATTAAAATAATATTTGAAATGTTAATTTAATAATATAATATCAATAATTAAAATGATTAGCATCAATATAATTACAAAAATTAAAACATTCACATTACAACTTAACTTAACGTAACGTAACGTAAACTTAAATTGAAATTAAATTAAAATAATATTTGAAATGTTAATTTAATAATATATTATCAATAATTAAAATGATTAGCATCAATATAATTACAAAAATTAAAACATTCACATTACAACTTAACGTAACGTAACTTAACGTAACGTTAACGTAACTTAACTTAACTTAACTTAACTTAACGTAACATAACTTAACTTAGTTTAACGTAACGTAACTTAACTTAGCTTAACGTAACGTAACTTAACTTAGCTTAAACGTAATGTAACTTAACTTAACTTAACTTAACTTAACGTAACGTAACTTAAGCTTAACGTAACGTAACTTAACTCAACTTAAACGTAACGTAACTTAACTTAACTTAACTTAGCTTAACATAACGATGAACCATTATAACATGAAACACGATACATCTATTAGCGAAATGGTATAATGGAGTACGATAGACCATTATAACATGAAAACACGCTACGCCAATTGGTGAAATGTTATAATGGAGTACGATGGACCATTATAACATGAAAACACGCTACGCCTATTGGCGAAATGGTATAATGGAGTACGATTAACCGTTATAACATGAAAACATGCTACGCCTATTGGGGAAATGTTATAATGGAGTACAATGAACCATTATAACATGAAAACACGCTATGCCTATTGGCAAAATGTTACAACTTAACGTAACGTAACGTAACTTAACGTAATGTAACTTAAATTAAACTTAACTTAACTTAACGTAGCGTAACTTAACTTGACTTAAGCGTAACGTAAGGTAACTTAACGTAACGTAACTTAACTTAGCTTAAGGTAACGTAACTTAACTTAGCTTAACGTAACATAACTTAACTTACCTTAAACGTAATGTAACTTAACTTAACTTAACTTGACGTAACTTAACGTAACATAACATAACTTAACTGAACTTAAGTTAACATAACTTAACTTAACTTAACTTAACTTAACTTAGCTTAACTTAACTTAACTTAACTTAACTTAACTTAACTTAACTTAACTTAACTTAGCTTAACTTAACTTAACTTAACTTAACTTAACTTAACTTAACTTAATGTAACTTAACTTAACTTAACTTAATTAACTTAACTTAACTTAACTTAACTTAACTTAACTTAACTTAACTTAACTTAACTTAACTTAACGTACCTTAACTTAATATAACATAACATAACTTAACTTAGCTTAACTTAACGTAACTTAACTTAACTTAACTTAACGTAACTTAACTTAACTTAACGTAACTTAACTTAACTTAACTTAACTTAACATAACTTAACTTAGCTTAACTTAACGCAACATAACTTAACTTAGCTTAACGTAACGTAACTTAACTTAATTTAACTTAAACGTAACGTAACTTAACTTAATTTAACTTAACTTAACTTAACTTAACTTAACTTAACTTAACTTAACTTAACTTAACTTAACTTAACTTAAACGTAACGTACCTTAACATAACATAACATAACTTAACTTAACCTAACTTAACGTAACGTAACTTAACTTAACTTAACTTAACTTAACTTAACTTAACTTAACTTAACTTAACGTAACTTAACTTAACTTAACTTAACTTAACTTAACTTAACTTAACTTAACTTAACTTACTTAACTTAACTTAATTTAACTTAACTTAACTTAACTTAACTTAACTTAACTTAACTTAACTTAACTTAACTTTAACTTAACTTAACTTAACTTAACTTAACTTAACTTAACTTAACTTAACTTAACTTAACTTCAACTTAACTTAACTTAAACTTAACTTAACTTAACTTAACTTAACTTAACTTAACTTAGCTTAAGCTTAACTTAACTTAACTTAACTTAACTTAACTTAACTTAACTTAACTTAACTTAACTTAACTTAACTTAACGTAACTTAACTTAACGTAACTTAACATAACTGAACTTAGCTTAACATAACGTAACTTAACTAAACTTAACGTAACGTAACTTAACTTAACTTAACTTAACTTAACTTAACTTAACTTAACTTAACGTAACTTAACTTAGCTTAACTTAGCTTAACTTAACTTAACTTAACTTAACTTAACTTAACTTAACTTAGCTTAACTTAACTTAACTTAACGTAACGTAACGTAACTTAACGTAACTTTACTTACCTTAACTTAACTTAACTTAACTTAACGTAACGTAACGTAACGTAACTTTACTTAACTTAATTTAGCTTAACTTAACTTAACTTAACGTAACATAACTTAACTTAGCATAACGTAACTTAACTTAACGTAACTTAACTTAACTTAACTTAACTTAACATAACTTAACTTAACTTAACTTAGCTTAACGTAACGTAACATAACTTAACTTAGCTTAACATAACTTAACTTAACTTAGCTTAACGTAACGTAACTTAACATAGCTTAACGTAACGTAACTTAACTTAACTTAACTTAACTTAACTTAACATAACTTAACATAACTTAACTTAACTTAACTTAATATAACTTAACTTAACGTAACGTAACTTAACTTAACTTAACTTAACTCAACCTAACTTAACTTAACTTAACTTAACTTAACTTAACTTAACGTAACTTAACTTAACTTAAACGTAACATAACTTAACTTAACTTAACTTAGCTTAACATAACTTAACGTAACATAACTTAACTTAGCTTAACGTAACGTAACTTAACGTAACTTAACTTAACTTAACGTAACTTAACTTAACTTCACGTAACTTAACTTAACTTAACTTAAACGTAACGTAACTTAACTTAACGTAACATAACTTAACGTAACTTAACTTAACTTAGCTTAGCTTAACTTAACTTAACTTAACGTAACATAACTTAACTTAATTTAACGTAACATAACTTAACTTAACTTAACGTAACTTAACTTAAGTTAACGTAGCGTAACGTAACTTAACTTAACTTAACTTAACTTAACTTAACTTTACTTAACTTAACTTAACTTAACTTAACTTAACTTAACTTAACTTAACTTAACTTAACTTAACTTAACTTAACTTAACTTAACTTAACTTAACTTAACTTAACTTAACTTAACTTAACGCAACGTGATGAGCTTTAAACTCATTTTTGTTGGGGTTTGAAACCCCCTTGATTTGGCTAAGTGTTTGGGGGTCTTTTAGGTTGAGTTTTGAGCCATTTTGGGTCTGTCGGGCTTGCCCTCGCAAGGTGGAATGACCTTGCCCCCGCAAGGTAGACAGAAACTTGGAGGTTGTGCATCCTGACATGATGCGGTCGCAAGGGTGGGGGGACCATGCGACCGCAAGGTCCCCCGAATCAGGATTCTCTGTTTTGCTGTTTTACGACTTTTGCTCCTAAACCCCTATTCAAAACCTTTTCTAAACCCCACTTAAACCTCCCTAACCCTCCTTACTTATGTCCTAACATCTCTAACAAGTTTTAAGAGTGGATTAAGAGACCTTTAGTGATCAATTAAGCTACCAAAATCAGATATTTATCAACCACATTACCTTGACACTTGTCCCACTCAGTTTTTAAACCAATATACACCACATCTGATGAGTTTGACCCTCATTCCTCTCCCTCACTCTCCAAAAACGGGATTTCATTTCTCTCAAGCTCTCCCATGGCTTCTTGAAGCTATCATCTTCATCCTCCATGATCCTTCCCTCATTTGCTCAAGCCACCTCCATAAGAAGTGTAGAGCTTGAAGAGTAGATCACTTTCAACCGAATAGTTTTCTTCTTTGCTTTCTTGGGTGTAGAATACAGGTAAGTTACTTCTCTTCTTCTTCTTTTTAGTTCTCATTGACCCTAAGGAAAACAAAGCTTATGATGATTGAGGTCAATGAGGACACATATATGCTTCCTATGCTCTCTTCTTGTGTTTTGAAAGTATGAACTTGCTAGGAGCATGTATAGGATGATTTCTTGCCTACCAAAGTTTATATTACTCTTTCATCTTGTGTATTAAAGATTATGAACATGTTAGAAACATGTATTACATGTGTTGCTTGAAGAAGTGCTATTTGAGAATGCCCTAATTTAAGCCTATTTGACAAGTTGTTATGTTGTTATGTGTTCTATCCCATAAATTGAACTCTATGGTGTATATGAATCACATTGCAATGCCTTGGTGAATTTATAACCTAGTTGAACTTAGAAATGGCCTAGGTCGAGTTATGAAGCACATAGCTTCAATTTCTCCAAAATTGGGAATTTAGAGTAAAGACTCAACGAGTCGACTCTAGGGAAGAATTGAACATGTTGAACCCTAATTTCAATCCCTACAAAGTTTGGACACCGTTTGATTGGGTTTACTCAAATATGAGCTTGGTTTAATTGTTTGCAACAAGTTGTTATGAAAGATTGGTTTTGAGCAATTAATTGCCTTGACATGTTTTATGGTAGAGAATAATAACCTACTTGGTCGGATGAGTTCGCTCTTGTCGAATTCGATCCTTAATTGGTTTATGTCGAGTAAATATCTACTTGTGCATCACATTGAGTCCAGCTGGCATTATTTGGTTTGTTTATTAAGTCAGGGTGGGACGATGCATCGCCTTCACGAATTGTGAGATTCGTGCTCGCTATGGATCGCCGCACCTGGGACCTCACACACACCTCCACTGTGGCCCGCAGTGGGGAAGTAGCCCCTTTGCTGTATCAATACGTGCCGCATTGGCTTGCTAATTAAATCGAGTAGGTTCTCGGTAAAAGTCGATGTAATCACAGAACATCGATGTGGCACGAACCAGTAAAAAAGTTTATTGCAGGAGCTACGAAGCGGCCGTGACTATAACCTATCCTACTTGTATGATTTATTTTATGCACTTATGTGAATAATGTGCTAAGTGCTATATGAAGAACATGAGCCATAATTGTGATAAATGCCATGATATAACGTGAATATGCATTTTTAGTAACTTACTAAGTCTTTCGACTTACCCTATTTGTTTGTTTTGTTTTCCTTAGATCCGAGCCAAGGAGACGGATTTCGCTAGACTCGCCATAACCGCATTAGTTGATCGCGAGCTAGAAGGTTGTTCTTTTGGGATTTGTAATTAGACTTTTGTTTTGGCAAGGACGTTGGGAAGCAAGTCACCTAGACTTGACTTTGGGGTTTTTGTTGTTGTAGTAACTTAATGACTTGATACTTAAAATCTTTTGCATGCCGACTTATATGTCGAGCTTGTTTATATGTTGATGGTTCACTACAGTTTCTTCCGCTAAAGCTCTTTTAAAATATTATTGTTGTTGTTGTCTCCGGCATGTTGTGGCCGTTGAGGGTATTATATGCATGTGTTAAAATTGTAGGAGTAGTTGTTGGGTTCCGGCTGTAACGTCGCCGATGACTTGTTTATTTTAAGTTATTTTCCGGCCAAGTGTAGCCGAGTTGTTATTTGTATGCGATGTTGCGCCACATGAATTTTATAATCCTACTTGTGCATGCTTGTATTCTTGCCTATTTGGATGGCACGACTCAGGATCTCACATTGGGGTCCGGGTCGGGCTGTCACACATAATGTTCCTCTTCTTCTGGTTCTAACTCTTTTTCTACTTCTACTTCTTTTTCTTTATTTTGACTTTCTACTTGACTTTCTTTATTTTGACTTTCTACTTCTTCCTCTTGATTAGGTGTTTGATTTTCTTTACTGTTATTTTTTTCAACTTCTTTTCAGAATTATCTACTTCATCAGGCACATCAGAAGATTGAACATGATCACTTACCTCTTCTCCTATTACTTTACCACTTCGCAAAACAGTGATTGATTTTACTTGCTCGGTTTGGCTAGAGAACTTCCCTTCTTCTCTTTTCTCGGTCTCAGAATTTACAATGTGCTTCTTCAAATTTTCCACTTCTTCAAGTAAATATTTTAGCAGGACTACTTGACCTTTGCTTATTCCATCTTGTTTTGGAACTTCTTCAATTCTCAATTGATTTTGATTTGGAAATTGTTGTGGTTGTGGTTGTTGAGGCTGGAATTGTTGAGGCTATAAAGGTTTATTTCCTCCCCAAGAGAAATTAGGATGATTCCTCCAACCAGGATTATATGTATTTGAGTAGGGATCATTCCTTGGCCTTTGAGGGTATACGTTCATGACATTAGCCTGTTCAACATACATAGCACTTGATGAACAAAAATTAGTAGCATGAAAATATAATCCACATAAAGCACATGCTTCTTGAATTGGCCAATTTTCAAATTGAGCTTGTGTATCTGATTTTTCTTGAACTTGATATAGACCTCTATCTTTACCTCTAGCACTTTTCTGTTGAGAATTAATACTTAACATCTCAAATAATTCCTCTAGTGCTTCTAGTGTCATTCTATTAATAGAACCACCAGCTGCACTATCAACCATAGTTTGTAAGCCTGGCAAAAGACCATGATAAAATTGAAGTACTAACACATGTTGAGCAAGATTATGATGAAGACACATAATGAGTAGATTTTTAAATCTATCCCATGACTCATGGAATGTTTCACCTGATTCATTTTGGAATGACATGATATTTTTTCTATATTCAGTGAGAGATGCATGTTTATAGTATTTACTCATAAACAAATCATATAATTGAGCCCAAGTATAAACACTACTAGGTGTTAGGTTCATAAACCATCGCTTTGCCAATTCTTTTAATGCACTGGAAAAGTATTTTATTTTAACTTGGTCTTCAGTCAACCCTCCTAAAGGAAAAGTACTCATCATGTATTCATAATCTCTTAAGAAACTTACAGGATCTTCGTGAGGCATTCCATGAAAAGAAGGTATAACATTAAAGTAATGACCTTTTAATTCGAAATTCCTTACTGCTTCTGGTAAGACTAGACATGATGTTACTACATTTAATGAAGGTCTACTGAAATCATTAATAGTTCTTTGATTTACGACTACTTCCATATTTCTTCTAGCAGGTTCTTCTTCTCTTTGATTAGCATTGACCGGGTGAACCGGATTTTCAGAATTTTGATTAATATTGTCCATTGAAGAATCAACCAGAGGATCCTCTTGATTCAATTGTTCTTGATTATCAGGCTCGGTTGCTAGATTTTCAAGATCTTCTTGATTTTTGTCAATATTATTTATATCTTGATTTAGTTCTACCAGTTTGGGATTCAAAGATCTACGACCGTGCATAAAATAAATAAAGCAATTAAAAACAACTAACTACTAAAGAAAATAAAATAAAATCTTTTTGTATTTTTATTTGTTTATAAAAACTGAAAATTGGAATGAAATTAAAATTATGCTACCAACAAACTAAGTATGTAAACTAGCTTGTCCCCGGCAATGGCGCCAAAAACTTGATCGATGTCTTATTTTAATTATTTTCCTTTCAAGTGAACAAGATTATTGGAGAATAGTTTTGGAAGCAAGGGTCGAACCCACAGAGACAAGAAAATCACAGATATCACAATTTATTGATAGCAAATTATTAATCTAAGGGGGTTTTTGTATTTATTCTATTCTAAACTACTATTATTATTTAGGTGTTTAACCAATTAGCAGCAATTACAGGTTATGAAGATCTTATGGTGGATGGCAATCTAGGATTAGGGTTTCAATTATATCTCCTCTATGTTTAATTCAAAATAATTATCATTTAATCTATTGGGTTCGTTCACAAAATATAGATATAGCTTGTTGAATTATTGGTCCAGCCTTCATCCCCTAATAATTCATCCATTCTATATCCTAGGCACAAGAACATATAATCCAACTGTCACTTAGATCATATATGGAACTTGGCCCTAACTTATTACTCTCGTGCATCGATAGGTCCAATTTATTATGATGGTGAGCCAGTGTACGACATATGCATATTGATCATGCAGTTATCCACACCTCTAGGCCTATATTATTCACGATTACATTCATTTGTTCAAAGTGAAAAATAATGTAGGGATTGATAATCACCACAATCAACAAGAATTGAATGAACATAAATATAAATTAAAACATAGATTCGATACAAGTTACCTCCCACCTCCTAGATTAATGAAGATTTAGTTCATCTTTGAAGATGAATAACACATGGAGATGAATGAAGTCATGAATCGATCTTCGATACTTGTAATTTACACAATCTAATTATGTTATACAACCTAAAATCTATCCTAAAGCTATACAAAACTGTTTCTGGCCGTTTCTCCACATCCTAGGCTTTGGCTACCGACTCCTATTTATACCTGGGAGTTGTATTACAATCGGATCTCTTGTGAAAACGCGACTTTTTTTGCATTCTGACTACCATGCGGTCGCAAGGTATATGGCACCTTGCGTTCGCAAGGTCCTTGGCAAATCTGGGGTTTGAGTTCTCTTCTTTCTGTCCACCTTTCGGAGGCAAGGTCTGAATCACCTTGCGACCGAAAGGTCTCCAGCATGTTTCTTCTTCCTTTCTTCTTCCAATTTCATTCTGACCCCTTCTTGGAATTTGCATATTAAAGCCTTGTGATTTGCATATTTTCAATTAAAACAATGAAACTCATGAAAATCACTGAACACACATATCAGTAGCGAAAAGCCTCGTGAAATAATATAATTTAAGTCATAGAAGCATATAAAATTGACGTATAAAATACATCAATCAGTTATATATATATATATATATATATATATATATATATATATATATATATATATACACACACACACACACACACACACATATATATGTCTTCTACCCCACTTTATGCACACACTTATTATTCTGAGTAATTTGTCTCATCTCCATCTTTCTATGTCATTTATATTGGAATGACATTTTCTTTCGATAAGAACTCCTTTGGCATAATCAAATTAGAGAAATGATCTTGTCTCACAATCTAGATCTACACATCATTGTAAGTAATTGATATTCCTTCCTCATTTTTAAGTGTGTGTGTATATATATATATATATATATATATATATATATATATATCATTTCTTAATAAATTATTGAAGTTACTACCTAGTAAATTAGACTCGTATTTTACTCACTTGGATATTAACGGTCATGTGATTTTCATTATAGATACCACTGAAATCAAAAGAGAGACAAATCAATACAAATGAAGGTCTGCTTGCTATCATGAATGTAAGCTTGGATCTGCTATATGAGCTTAGAAAAAAAAATCACGACATTGGAGGTACACTAGTATTACAGTCATTACCTTTGTGTTGCTAGAAATATATTAGAAACATAGATGAATCGTTGAAAATATGTATCGCTATTATCAATATTTGTTTGTTCTGGTAATTTTTGGAACAATAGATCATAAGCATATCTAAATAATAGATAATTTTGCATCAAAGGTCCCTATTTCTGAGTACATACATCAACTTGAAAAGATGTTCAATAAGTCTAACAAGCTATAGAAAATTTCAAGATAAATCTAATTTGATTGATTAAAATCCACTACCTTTGACAATATTTATTTGACTTGGAAAGATTAAAATTTTAATGAATGATCTATTTGTCTTTAGCGGAGTAACTACACAATAATTTTATTACTGAAATAATCTTTCATCATTATATATCTTCTCAGATGGAAAAAAGAGAGCATCGGTAATATCTACGTACCACCAACCAATCACAAATCAACCTAAGAGGAAATATTTTCTGATGTGGAAAGTAGGGTTGCTCATTAGGTAACACATAAACATCCTGCTCGCTATATCAGCAAGGTTGCTTGTTGGATACACTTTGATTGGAAGGTGATAGGAATGACATGTTAATGGACTTACATGAATAATTTTTTAGAGTAAATTACAAATAACTCCCACAACGACTTGTCTAGTTGTTTTTCCCCCCTAACCTACCAAATGAAGATAATGTGGCCATCCCCCCATCCCCCAACTACAATGTTTTCATTAATCGTATCTTTTGTTTCGGGACTACCATTTAAGTTGATTATGAATGCTCACATTACCATCTTTTGGTTGTTTTAAAACAGTAGCTTGGTTTAGGCGCTACAGTTTAAGTTGACAAAAAAATTTCTGCATATATCACTCGAATTAATCATGCCCAAAATTTCTGGTTCCAACATAAGAATATTAGGGTCATTTGTACTTCGTCCATTCCAAAAAAATAGTCATCATTTCATTTTTTTTTGTCGTTTTAAAAGAATTGTTCACATTAGATCTTTTCTTTTTGAAATATAAATTTACTATTTAACACTTGATTTGATTCACACTTTAATTAATGACCCCACTTATCTATGAGTATCTTAGAAAAAAACACACAATATTTAAATATTAATAATAAGCTCAATTGTTTTTTGTCTTCACATGTATCTCGAGTCAAACAAAACAATCTTTTCGGAACAGAAGAAGTATAATGTGTTTATTGCATTTATGATTTCGCTAGGATTGTAGGTGAGAATTTTTTGATTGTCTTTAGACATAACATCTAGTTTAGAACGAGAAACATTCATGCGATTCTTTTGGCACTCAAAAGCAACATGACCTAATCGTCCACATCACAAAAAAATATATTAGCTTTGAAATCATGCTTGCTAGAAACCATCCTCCTTTGAAGTACCAAGCCAAATATGCGTTGGGAATTCCTTATAAACATCAAAGTCCGCAAAAATACTAGCATACATGGAATGAGTTAACACTAATGTACGATGATCTTCCTGACGAAAATGACCAAAGGAATTCCCAATCCGTTAAAAGTATGAAGGAGTGAAACAACAAAGGTAATTGGGGAAGATGAACCCTACAGCCACACGCAGACCATCCTTTCCTAGGGGAAAGTCTGAAGTCTAACGTAATGAGCGAAACATGCAACGTTGAATCATATTGGATTCCTCCGAAAGAGCCTGAATCATGTCTTGCTTTGAAGAGAGGTGAACCATGATGACATGAGGAGGATCTAACATACCAACTATAAAAGACTTGGTCAACCCCCAAGATTTTGAAATATGATCCTGAATAATATTAACCGGAGGATGACCAACTGAGAATTTCTAAATAACCGTGTTACTAAACTACTTCGCAGCCAATTCAAATTTAATGGAAGTAAACATACAACCAATCTCGTTGTTCACAGATATTACCGGACGAGGAGGCAGCCATAAATCATTCAAAGCCATTTTTCACGAAGGGTTTTCGCATCGAGGACCCAATATGTGTCACTATTGTACCATAGGAAGTCGGGGTAGCCGTCGATAATAGAGGCAAAGGAGCCACACAGGAAGTAGAGATCCTCCACCACCGGCATGGTTGGATCCAGTGGCATGACCACAAACCCTAATTAGGGTACACAAGTAGAGAGAGAATTAGGCATCCATTGAAATGAACACATACCTTTGTTTGTCCTTTTACCAGAGCAATCAATATGATTAGGAAGAAAAACTTTTATAATTCAAAAGATAGAAAATAAAAGATGTACGCTCAAGAAGCATCAAACAATTGTCTACATCATGATAGTTAAACAAAAGCAAGAAGAAGAAATTCATTTAAGCTTTTATTGGTCGTAAAAGAAAGCAAAGCAAAGACATAAAGTGATACAAACAAGCATGAACTTATGAAGATTGACCATGGAGGGAATAATTTAATAAAACGGAAAAAAGACATCATAGAAAAGATAAAAGGTGTTTTTAATTAGAAGAACATCACCGGTAAACAATAACAAGCAGCCTTATGGAGGAAGACTAGCTACTCCAGAAACCCCTTTCTAGTCTTCAAGAATGTGTATTCTTAAAGGGGCTTTATGGGAGTATGTGTTTGTATGAGTGTGTGTGTGAGAGAGAGAGATAGAGAGAGAGAGAGAGAGATCAGAGGGGGTTCTACTCCCACCAAGAACCAAGAAGAAAAGGGTCTTAAAATGGGTAATGGTTTGAAACGTCAAGTACCCACTTGAACATGACACGAAAAATAAATTGACCAAAATACCCCAAAATGAGTCGACAAGATACAGGAGTCGTATGACTCAAAAAAGAGCGATACACATTCATATTCGTTCTTTCAAAGTTTTTGCTCTTCACTCTCCTCTATGTACCTTGTCAACCTAAATCTAATATATATGTACTATGTTTGGAAGTAGATGGAGGATAACAAATATCAATAGCGAAGCCCATTATATAGCTAGCTCTAATAAGATTTCTAATGTTTCAAACCTAGATGATAGTTTCCAATGCATGATATATTATCTATATCTCCCGTTACAATTCTTTGCCCAAAAGTGTTGCTTGCATTTTTAAACTTAGATAAATCTATCTCCAAGTTTTCCAACATATACTATGTAGCCTTTGTGTACAAATCAACCCCAAATCTTACTTATAATCAAAAGTAAGGAAAAGTATATAATATCAAGCAAGGAAAAGTAATGAAAACGCAATAATTTTCATGCCAAAAAAGCTTAAGAGGCTGTTGACAGGTAAGGTGATTTCATATGTATGGAACCGAAGAATTTTTTCACGTTATTTCCAATTATATTTCACATTATATATATGTAGGTCTATTACCCCACTTTATGCAGACGCTTATTATTCTGCGTAATTTGTCTCATCTCCTTCTTTCTATGTCATTTCAATTGGAATGACATTTTCTTTCGATATGAACTTCTTTGGCATAATCAAATTAGAGAAATGATCTTGTCTCACAGTCTAGATCTAAACATCATTGTATGTAATTGATATTCCTTCCTCATTTTTAGGTAAATATATATCTTATTTCTTAATAAATTATTGAAGTTACTACCTAGTAAATTAGACTCGTATTCTACTCACTTGGATCTTAACGTTCGTGTGATTTTCATTGTAGATACCACTAAAATCAAAAGAGATACAAATCAATACAAATGAATGCCTGCTTGCTGTCATGAATGTAAGCATGGATCTGCTATATGAGCTCAGAAAAAAAATCACGACATTTGAGGTACACTAGTATAATTGTCATTACCTTTGTGTTTCTTGAAATATCTCAGAAACATAGATGAATCGTTGAAAATTTGTATCTATAATTCGCTATTATCAATATTTGTTTGTTCTGGTAATTTTTGGAACAATAGATCATATGCATATCTAAATAAGAGATAATTTTGCATCAATGATCCCTATTTACGAGTTCATACATCATCTTGAAAAGATGTTCTATAAGTCTAACAAGCTATAGAAAATTTCAAGGTTAATCTTATTTAATTGATTAAAATCCACTACCTTTGACAATTAATTTACTTTGAAAGACTAAAATTTTAACTAATGATTTATTTGTCTTTAGCGGAGTAACTACACAATAATTATATTACTGAAATATTCTTTCACGATTATATATCTTCTCAAAGGGAGAAAATAGAGAGCATCAGTAATATCAATGTACAAGCACCCAATCACAAATCAACCTAGGAGCAAATAGTTTCTTTTGTGGAGATCAAGTAAGGTTGCTGATGAGGAAGGTAACACATAAACATCGTGCTCTCTATATTAACAAGGTTGCTCGTTGGATACACTTTGATTGGAAGGTGATAGGAATGACATGTTAATGGACTTACATGAATAATTTTTTTTAGAGTAAATTACAAATAACTCCCTCAACGACTTGTCCGGTTTTTCCCCCTTACCTACCAAATGAAGATAATGCGGCCACCCCCCCCCCACAACTACAACATTTTCATTATTGTATCTTTTAGTTAGACACTGCCATTTAAGTTGACTATAAATCCTCACTTTACCATCTTATGGTTTTTTTTTTTTTTTTTTTTTGCAACAGTAGCTTGGTTTAGGCGCTACAGTTTAAATTGACAAAAAAATCTGCATAGATCCCTCGAATTAATCATGCCCGAAATTCCTAGTTCCAACATTAGAATATTAGGGTTCTTTGTATTTCCTCCATTCCTGAAAAAGAGTCATCATTTCATTTTTTTGTTGTTTTAAAAAAATTGTTCACATTCGATCTTTTCTTTTTGAAATATAAATTTATCGTTTTACACTTTATTTGAGTTACACTTTAATTAATGACCCCACTTATCTATGAGTATCTTAGAAAAAAAACATATAATATTTAAATATTAATAATAAACTCAATTGTTTTTGTCTTCATATGTATCTCGAGTCAAACAAAACAATCTTTTGGGAACAGAAGAAGTATAATGTGTTAATTGCATTTATGATTTCTCTAGGATTGTAGGTGAGAATTTATTGCTTTTCTATCTTGCATTATACTTTTTATAGACTAAATCATTGATACATAATTTTTCTAAGAAACAACTTTTAGTTAATAATTCATATTACGAACATATATTAAGTTACTTCCTATTCCTTAATTGATGTTGTTCACAGTACAAATAATTTTCTATTATTAACAAACGTCCTTATGACACTCGTTAGTAGTTCCACAAATAGTGATAAAAATTCCATAATTTAAGACAGTAAATTTCTGTATATGCTTTGATATATATTATGATTAGTTTGTGTCATTGCACTGCTAATACATAATTATTCCACTTGTTTTAAATTTAACAATTGAAGGGTACGATATTAATTTAAAACATAAAGAAATATGAATTGAGTAAATTTCTTGTAAACGGTATTATTATTATAAAAATTGTAAGACGAAACGACACTTTCTAACATTTCAACCCACCAATACACGTGAATCCGGTAATAAGGATCCGTTTTTAAAAAAATATTAAGTAAAACGGTCTTATTTATGCTTTTGCAATAAGAATCCAAAATTAGAAATTTAAACAACAAAATAGGGAATCAAAAACCACTAAGCATTTTACTAAAACTAGAAAATCCAACAGATTTATAGGAAAACATATTCAATTTATGTGGTCATATTTGATTTGAAAATTAAGAAGGTATAATTTGAAAATTATAGGAATCAAAAATTTAAAATCTCAATACCAAAATGAAAAAAATCTATAGCTAGGTGCTAAACATGTTACTATAATTAGTTTATATATCCAACGAACATATAATATAATTAGGTATTCCCTTTTATGGTTGACCATTTATATCTACGACAAATAATGTTTATTTGTTGTTATAAATAGAAACATATTAGATTTTGAACGAAAAATTCAAACCATGTATCCTTCCGTTTGTAAAAATTACTCACATTCATTCCAGACAAAAAATTCATTAAACTATAGTGAGATGTTTCTTTTTAAGAGTCTACTTTAAAAAATTAAACTTACAATTTCTATAATATTTCATCTTTATCATTCACTTGTTTTGAAATCACATTGCATGCACTTAAGTACTAGATTTTGTATCGGTGCTTATGGCACGGTTCCAATGTGTATAAAGCTTGAGCCTAGGCCTAGGGTCGGATCAATGTAAATTTTACAACAAAAGACGATATTCAAAACTAAAAAAAAATTCACACTATTGGCTTTAAAATTTTATAACTCATCGAAAAAAGTCTAATTAAACGTCCAAATGCATTCTCTTTCCCACCACACTTTCAACCATACATTTAAAAATAAACTTAAAATTAAAATCTCAAAAAAATTCATAAAATTAATTGAATGAGACACGGTGAACACACAAAGATTATTCAAAATCGAAATCACAAAAATTTCAGACCAATAAGGGAACTTAGCACAAAATTTTTTAAAAATAAATTATAATACAAATATTTAAAATTACAAGGCTTACGAACAATTTTTTTTCTTAAAATAAATTTAGGTCAAACATATATTAAATTGATTCAGTTAATTTCCATAAAAATCTATTAAAAACTTCAAATCCTAATAAAACAGAAAAAACAATAAATCTTAGTTAGATAATCCAGAAGAAGCTGGATAATTACCGTCATTCAATTAAAATAATGTCAATTCCAATCAATTTAATATATCTTTTTAATAATAAGACTTTTCAAACATAGACTTCTGAAAGTTACTACTACTATTTTAAATTGACTAGCTCGTCTCTCACATGAGAATTTGTTAAAATACATGCAAAAATAATACCTAACAACAGAGTTGATTAATTAATTTTTATTATTTTGTGTTGGTTAAACAAGATGTTTTTTTAATGGATGGATAATATTTAGGAAAAGTCAAAGAAAAGTATTGTTAACTCGTGTCTATAAAATCTTTAGATTGTAGCGTGAAGCTAATATTAATGTCGGATATGATTAATAAGTTACTATCTTTTGCTATAGAAGAAAAAAGGAATAGGATTAGTTTTCTTTTTACACCTGTTCCAATGGATTTGCCTAAAACCATAATGAGCATTGTGATTAAGTCTCTATTAAATTTATCAATACATGGATGACCTATTAATTTTACTGCCCAAAATTACTGTATGAATTTAAGTCTCTCCTAAATATATAGAGCCAATTAGTTTCCCTACATCAAAATTCAAAACTTGGCTTTTCTCCACTCCTCTCTCTACCTATAAATTCAGTCAATCTTCACTTCCTCTCCACCATGCAATCTTCATTTGAGCTGTTTCTCTACTAATCCGTCACCTCACTGTCTGCTAGTTTCATCTCTCTCATGCTCACTCTCTCACACACAGACTTC
>JABEVN020000977.1:0-27027 GCA_013146195.2 Codonopsis lanceolata | reverse complement strand
ATAATTAAAGTAATTCACCCGCATTAATGGAGTCTTTTGGACTCCATCTAAACCTAAAAACCTACTCCTTAATAAATCAATAGAGTACAATTAATATTGGGATTATATTAATGCATGGTTTTATGCATTTTATTATCAAAATCCTATTAGAAAACATACTTGGATTTTTGTTATCAATTCAAAAATAGTAGAAGGACATTTCCCTACCTGGTTTTTACGTTGGTGGGAAAAATGTGGTCCATAATTTGAGGTACTTCCAAAACAAATTTCGGAATTACTTTTGGAATGGTATCATTATCATCTTCTTCTCTTTTTTTTTTTTTTTTTTTGATAGGCTTGGTATCATTATCATCGTAAGCTGAAAGGCAAAACTACTGAAAATCCTCCTATTGCAGGAATACTCTATGGTTCTTTACAGAGTTTCAAAATTACTTGGATATGGAAATGAGATATTATTTTCTCATATGATTCATTAAAAATCTCTATCCTACAAAGAACTTTCCATTATAAATGGTGTGAAAAGTGATTCAAAATCAGCTTTTGAAAATATTTCACAAACAATTTCGAATTATTCGAAACTTTAATCGATCAATTCCCCAGCCCTCTCCCACTCCTCAGCCACATATCCAAAATATATTTACATATATGATGGAAAAAATTAGAAAAGAAAATCCAAGAATGTCAATTAAAAGTCTTCATCATCAATAGTTAGTTCTGAGATCTTCTTTTACAATTCTTGCCAAAGAATCACAAGAAGAAGAAGAAGAAGAAGACATATCTCCTACAATAGGAGATTTCATAGACGTTATGGTTGGAGTTACTCGAGAAAGAGTAAATCCACAAAAGGCAGAAAAGATGGAAGAATAGCTTTCCAGATATTTAGAAAAAGTTTGAAAATCAAATGTTTCGGAGTCGATAATTACTTTCTTCAAAAGAAAGAATCAAATTTTCCAACACGAGATCATGGATAATGCTTTTGTGATTTTCAAAAAAGAAGATAAAATTGTCGATAGAAAAACCAAAGCCCCTATGGGCCCCTATTGACCCAAAGCACAAGGAAAAAAGAAAATTATCATCTTTTGATAATTGGAGAAGGAATCTACTTTTGGCAAAAGTAAAGCAGCCCCGGGCCTGATCGACTCCACCTGTGACAACCCAAAACCTACTTGTATAACATGCCTTCCATACTTTTTAATATGTTCATTATGTGCCTTAACATGTTTTAGAATTCATATTGTACATATCATGCTTGCATTAGATCAACCATGATCATAGTTGCGTGTATACGTTCTATGCGTTGCATACCATGTTATACTTGCTTCATGTATCGTCTTAGTCCTTAACTAAGTCCTAATAGATCCTTAGTACCTTCCTAACATGTTTTATAACTTTAATCTAGGTCATTGTATGCTTGGTTGAGAGTTCGGAAGCCTTCTTGTTTCATTTGACCTTTTGACTCTTAGGGTCTCTCGGTTTGTCGTTCCTTACCTCGTTTCGTGTCTCTGAGACTCGTGAGATATTAACTTGAATCCTAGACCTTGTATTCTAATCCTTAACATGTTTAAGAATGTTCATTCATGCTTGTTGTATCATTGTTCAACTCGTAATTGATTCGTTTGATGTTCGTCGCGAGTTTCGCCCTTTATTCCTCCTTGTTCCGGGTGATGTTCAGACCTGTTTCGGATGTGTTTTGAGTGTGTTGAACATTCCTTATGGTTTGAGGTTGAGTTGGAAACATTTAGGACTTGTTTTCAAGTCATTTTGGCCTTCCAGACACCTGAGCGCTTGCCCAGCCAAATGCTTGCGCGAGTGCACAAAATCTAACAACTCAGGAAAGTGAAAAGGGGACTGAGCACTCGCTCAACCTTCCCTCTAAGCGACCGCTCAGCCTCTGCACCAGCCCTACGGGATTTTTCTACAATTCCGATTTGGTGACCCATTTAACCATTAAACCTCCCATCCTTGGTGACCTTAATCCATTGTTTTAGACCCTAATTAAGTCAACTAATCATAATCCCTTTCATCCTCCTTGTGACAAGTGGATTCCCACTCATCCTCCATGTGACGTGTGGAGTTCCACTAGCTTTGCAAGTCATATAAATAATCCTTCCTCTTTTTTGATCAGCCATAAACCTCCATTTGCAGCCATTCCCTTCTCTCTCTTCATAAGCTTATGTGTGTAAATGGTGAGGGGAGATTAGTGTGTGTTTCTTCCATAACTTGAGCTCTCGAACTCCGATTGCCATTCCGAGACCACCAAATCGAAGCTATTGACGAGGAGCACGATTCTATATGATTAGATTTTGTTCATTTCTTCTTTTTCCTTGGTGTAAGGTAAGCTATTGATTTCCCTTTGGATGTATGCTAGAAATGTCATGCTATCCCCTTTCTCTCATGATCCTCATGCTATCCCCTTTCTCTCATGATTTGAGTTTATGGGATTTTAGAGTGATATACTCATCTTATTGTTTTGGTCCTAAGCCTAGAATTAAATGTGTTTTATGCCTCATTTGGACTAACTATTGTTCTTGGACCAATGGCTTTCAATAACTTTTAGAAATTATGATTCTAGGATTCCATAAATTATGAATTGATGATAATTCTTGGCTATGATTATTATTTGGATTAATGGTCTAGTCTATGCTATACGAGAACTTAGAAAGAGTTTTGATTACAATTAGTGTTTAAACTCTATTAGATGAATTTATAGAAACGACTCAACAGAATCTATTTTAGTGAGTCATTGAACAATACCGGCTCAATGATTAATCCCTACGACGTTCTAAATGTGTTTCACTAAGAATATTAATTCTAGACTCTTGAATTGGATTGATTACCATGCTTGATTTAAATGTCATATAATAGAATGTCTATTTGACATGTTGAGTTTGCTCTTGTCGAACTCAATCCTACTTGATCATTGATGAGAATACTTACTTGTCATGAACGAGATCGCTCTTGTCGACCTCGTTCTCTACTTGAGAATTTGTTAAGTAAACACTACTTGGCATTTGCATGAGTCCAGTTGGCATACTTATCCTTGTACACATACGACTCCACTGTGGCCGCGGTGGGGAAGTAACCCCTTTGTTGTAACCATTAGAGCGCATTGGTGTGTCTATCCCGGGCATCTCCTCGGAAGGTCGATGTATTCACAACCATCTAACACCTCACATTCCAGATAGCGCTTATATGCAGGAACTACGTAGCGGCATCGGTTCTCCATATATCCTTATCCTATGTGATTTAGTTTAGAGCACTTATGTGAAAACAATGTGCATCTTAGATTTATGATCTCTATACTTATGTGATGGTATCTTGCCTTGTATGTTGCATATTGTCATGACATGCATGATTGATAGCTTACAAGTCTTTATGACTTACCCATTCCCCTCTACTGCTTTAGATCCTAGCAAAGTAGGTCCTTCTCGGTGAGGCTTACAGTGTTCGTGGTTCCTTTATTCCTCTTTTGGTTCGACGTTGCAGTTGAAGAGGTGATTTAGATGTCCTCTTCTATCCTTTTGTATTTTGCAAGGACGATGGGTTTAAAGCAAGTCAATTAGACTACGCTTGGGAATGTGTATAGAACTTGAACTTGTTTCTTTAATTAGCTACTAGTAGTTTTAACACTTGTAGTATTTGTATTCCTTTTGATGTCGGCATTGTGTAAGCCGAGCTTGATTATCTTGTTGATAGTTCACTACGTAAAAGTCTTCCGCTGAACATCCTATTAGCTCTTATTTATTTCTTGTCCTTTAAGAGTTAGCTTGGGTTCCGGCATGTAGTGTCGCCGATAACTTGGTTTAATTGCTTAACTGTTATATGAGGAAATGTTTTTTAAAATGCTGGCCTTTTGGTACCGAGGCGTGTTACGCCTCCAATGTTGCGTCACGTCGTTTTCTTAAATTGAGTCCTTGCATGTTTATGTGTTTCTTCTTTCCCCCTATTTGGGCGGTCCGACCCCCGGTTCCACCTCGGGCCCGGGTCAGGTCTCCACACCACCTCTCTCAAGGATACCTGGCCCTCGTATGTCAAATTTTTATTTTGAAGTCCGAAAATTTTCATTATAAAAGGACATGTCCATAAAAAAACACACTTGAATTTTAAGGAAAAATTATCTTTTTGGCCATCGTACTATTGTCGGCTACCTTATTTGACTAACCACATTTAATAACTCTCAAATTGACCAATGTACTAAATAAGTTGGTACGTTGTGGTTCATACTTTTAACATCTCATCTAATTTCATAACATAGGTGTTAATGTCGACTAACAGAAGGATTTTATGAGAGATATTTTTGTCTATCTAAATGAAAATATAAAGACAAATTAAAAATCAAAAAACAAAAAAGTGTATCTTCTTGGGGTCTTTCTTTTTCCTTCTTCTTCTCAGGCGGGTCAATTATCCCGCATCCCTCATCCTACATCCTCACGCCAACCAAACCCATCCTAGCTACCATTGAAACAAAGTTTCGAAATTCTGACCCATGAATGGAACATGAAATTGTGGGTGTGCGATTAAGTGTGGGGGGCAAGGGAGGGGAGCAGCGGTGTTTGATAGGAATTGGGAGGTAGGGGAAAGGTTGCGTATCTCGAAGATAGATTGGTCGGGCAAAGGCAAATTAAGCAGAGGCAGAGATTACTCTAAAGTCTAATTGGGTGGTGGGTCTAATCATGCTCTTGAAGGATTTATATGGGTTTGGAGGTTGAATATAATTTTAAAGAAATATCGAGAATTTGCGGTCCATGTAGGAGGAGTTTAAGAAGAGAAGTGTTTTGATACCGCAACAGTAAGATGAATCAATAACGTTGGTTCAGATTTTGAGGTTGACGAAGATTAAGTCGGGGGCAGGGTTGGCGTGGCTGCCGACGAATTTAGCTACGGTGAGTTCTATTAGGGGAAGAAGGCTTTAACAATGGATTGCTTTGTGAGATCCAACCAGCCTGCTTCATCTTCGGTCGGCGTCCATCGACCCGACTCAGTCAATACTCCCGAGATCCGAGAGCCTCCATCCCCAAATGCCATATCCTCTGTCTTCTTCGTCTCATGTTCCACCGCCATAGTGCCAGAACCTGGCAGTCGGCTCAATCTCCAACTCTTGTCGATCTCTCCCCTGCACCGGTTTGACCTCCCTCCTGCTCCCACTTTGGAGCTCTCCTCATCAATTGTCGGTCTTCTTCAATCTTTCGACTCAATCTTTTTGTTTTTTAATTTTTAATTTTTGCCTTTTAATTTTCATGGAGGTGGACAAAAATGCACCTCATAAAATCCCTCCGTTAGTCGACATTAACACCTCCGTTACGAAATTGGATAAGATGTTAACGACATGGACCTTAACGTACCAACTTATTTAGTACATTTGTTAATTTGAGAGTGATGAAATGTGGTTGGTCAAATCGTGTAGATGACAATAGTACGATGGTCAAAAAGATAATTTTCCTTAAAATTCAGCACTACCCTCTCTCTCTCTTTCTCTCTCTCTCTCTCTCTCTCTCTCTCAAAGTTAGAAATTAATAGTTAGTTGAGTGATAAAATCTCTCCCCTGTCATTGAATAAATTCATCAATAAACGTGGAGGCATCATTTTGTGAGTTTCCTTAAATCCTTCTTATGCTATAGTTATTACTATACATTCTTAGGAAGTTGATTACTCTTATGATATAATAGTTTTACATATTTTTACTTTAGCCTAATTTATATTATTTCCTGCATATACTTTGGTATCATAGCCATGATTGGCTAACTTGTTAATATATCACATAAGAATGTAGTAGAATAGATTGGCATAGTAGATTAAAATGGAGTTTCATAACTTTTATTTAAACCTTATATTTTTGAAAATAAAATGATCTTAAAAAAATCATTAAGTCGCGTTAGGTAATGTCTGTAAAGCCCAAGGAGAGGTAAGACTATCACCTGTGATCCGTCGTTGACTAGGAGTATATACTATCATTTATATGATAAAAATATTTTGTTTAAATTAAGTTATTTAAGAAAATTTTAATTTACTATTCTTTATTTACTTTATTACTTCTTATGAGATATATTACTCAAAGAAAAATGTTTTAAAAACATGGTACAAAAATTGTTAAAATAAAAAATGCAGAAATCAGTGAGCTTTCTCAAAATCAAATGTTAAATCAATGGACTATCCCTTCCATTGAAACAAAAAAGATTTATTCAATTGGAACTTTTGATTTTTCAGTCAAAAAAATATTAAGTCTTTAGAACAATGTGTTAGCATTGAAGATAACAGTCTAAAACTACAACTTTTAAATGGATTTTACACCAAATTTTCCCCTCAGGCTTAGTATTAATAGAGAATTCAAATTTCTTGAGTATAAGGAATTTAGGGATTGGTTCTTTAATGTTTTTAAACAAGAAGAACAACAACTCGTTAAAAAGATATATTATAATAACCTTGAGTCTAATCAAGAAATTGTATACTTTGTCAAATGGTTCCATACGTGGTATCCAAAACAACAGCACCAAGAATTGGACTAATAAATAGAGTAGTTAAAACTGAGGTTCATTCTCCTCAAGATGATTTATAATTAGTTAATGATAAAAACAAAAAATTAGAAGCTGAACCCATCTTCTTCTCAAATCAAACATGAAGTTTATCATGTTATAAAACAGAATAATTGGACTAATTTACATCTTCAAACTATTGGTGACCAACTAATCAGAATTGAAAATAGTATTAGTTCCAAAACCAATGATAAACCATCTATATTCCATTCATAGATAGTTCTTCCATTAAAGGAGGTTTGTTGTTGGAAAACACATTGTCCCCCCAACCTTTTAACATTCCCACAAATCTTGTTGCAATAAATTTTGTAGTATCTGAATCAGTGTTGCTTAATGTTTTGCAAACGGTAGCATACATTAGCATTTTATGAATTATTTCATAAATTTGATATTCTGATAAACCATCTATATTCCATTCATAGATAGTTCTTCCATTATAGGAGGTTTATTGTTGAAAAACATTTTTTCAAAAAAATCTTGAAGAGTTGGTCTTTGATAATAAAATTTTCAACCAGGACTTGGAGGGTCGTAATTCATTTTATTAAATTGTGCTTCAAAATTAGTAATATCAGAAAATTCTTCATTTTGGGAATTAGGTTCGTCAAAATGATCTTTGTTTTTATTTAGGACATTTATACTAAATCCTTTTAATTGTTTTATTAAGTTCTCCATAAAATCTTTTTATGGACTTAAATGAAACTCCTCTCCAGGAATTGGTGGTTTTGTATTTACAGAATAAACTGGTCTAGTACGAGAGGTACAAGGTTCTGTTTTGGTTTTGGTTTTGGAACTAATACTATTTTCAATTCTGATTAGTTGGTCACCAATAGTTTGAAGATGTAAATTAGTCCAATTATTATAAAACAGGATAAACATCTTGTTTGATATGAGAAGAAGCTGCTACAATATAGGTTCAGCTTCTGATTATTTTTTTTATCATTAACTAATTCTAGACCACAGTGGATATGATCCTAGACAACCTCACTGGAAATGAGTTCACATTTGTGTTTCTATAATATGGTCGGAATTCAAACAATGGGAATCTAGACACTCAAACTCCAAGAAGACCACAGAAGCAGAAAATATCAATAGCTGAATTAATGTTATAAAGGAAGAAATTGAGTAGTAATATAGAAAGCATCATC
Source organism: Codonopsis lanceolata (assembly GCA_013146195.2). Classification (NCBI taxonomy): domain Eukaryota; kingdom Viridiplantae; phylum Streptophyta; class Magnoliopsida; order Asterales; family Campanulaceae; genus Codonopsis; species Codonopsis lanceolata. The sequence continues at coordinate 19,352 of JABEVN020000977.1, read as the reverse complement.
ATAGTGAAAACAAATATAAACTCATCCGATCAAAACACACTCTTGTAACGGCTACCCAGCAAGACATGCTAAAAGGACCAAACCAATTTTCGATGTGCTCATTTGTAAATTTACCTCAGATCAGTAGCATTTGCAAGACAGGGAAACCCTGAAGTCTCCAAAGGAACTGGGGTTCTCCTTATGATGGAACAGCAGCAGATGATTTCAACTTCTTGGGAGGTGGATTTCCACCAGACATTACCAAGTATGTATAGAAGCACAACATTGACGCACTCTCATAAAATCACAGCAGAATGTTCTTCAAGACCCCTTTCAAATTAAAATCGAAACCGACTAACCCCACACAATTGTAGGAAAGTTGTTCAGAATTTTGCATTGGGAGAAACAAATCAAACTCTGATGCATGTTCCAATATAAATCATCTTAACATAGGAACAATTATCAGCATTTTCCAAAAACTAATACTGACTACCAAATGAGTTAGTAGTACCTAATGGTGGCATTAAAGCCTGTTGGAAATAGTTTCTTTGTCTGCAGAGGAAAATCAGACACTTGCAGTTAAAATTTAGGCTCACCGTGACCACTGAATGAGAAAAGATATCCAGTTAAAAAGTACTAACCAGTGAGTAGGCTTGAAAGTTCTTCCAGAGAAGCGTAGCAACAAGTACTGTAAAATAACATCCAAAACAATGTACAAGATCTGTAAATGTTTTCAATATCAAAGAGAAACAAATAATATTTCTAATCTCTTCTTTAAATTTAAGTAACATACAAAGGTAGCTCAACTAATAGTTTCATCCATTCACGGGCTATACTAGTTCATGCTGGAAGAGAGTCAATAACCAAAACTTAATGTACCATTTTATTGGTAAGATACTGATGTCGGAGGAGCGGAAATTTCATTTAGTCAAATGGGATAAGGTTTGTGCTAGAATGCAAGAGGGAGGGTTGGGGGTTAGGAAACTTAAAGTCTTTGATGAGGCATTGCTGGGATAGTGGCTGTGGAGGTATCTCACGGAAAGGGAGGCATTGTGGAGGAGACGTGAGTATGGCTTGGGGTCATGCGTGGTTTCTCGGAGGTTGTTTCTAATAGCGGGGGGCGTGGAGGGTATAAGAAAAGGGTGAGTTTCTTTGAGAGGTTTCTTGCCGTTGAGGTGGGAAGTGGAGAAACAATTAGTTTTTGGGAAGATAGATGGTGTGGCGAGAGAAAGCTGAAGGTGGATTTCTGCGATGTTTGAAGTCACTAGGGAAAGAGCTGTTCGGTTAGCTTGGTGTTGTCAAGTAAGGATGGTAGACTTATTTGGAGTCCGCTTTCGGCCAGAGGAATTTTCATGATTGGGAGGTGGATTATTCGCCGCGCGATTTTTTATGGCACACTTTATTCATGTGCTCTCGAAGATAGACACGGCAGAAGATAGAGTGATCTGGAAGGTAGCTAAGGGCCAGATTTTCACGGTTAAATCTAATTACTTGAGGCTGTTGAATTGTGATAGGAATTTTTTTCCTTGGAAAGCGGTGTGGAAATCTGTAGCGCCCAACAGAGTGGCCCTCTTTGTATGGGAAGCTATGCACGAAGCTATCCTAACGAGATAATCTCCAAAGCGGAATATTTCTTTTAGTGAACAGTGTTTCATGTGCAAGGCAAGCGAGGAGAGTGTGAACCATCTCGCTTTACATTGTCCTCGTAAACTTCACATCGCGTGGAGTTTGTTGCCGTGAAACTTCTTAAAGTTCCTTGGGTGATGCCGAGATCGCTTCGAGTTGTTGAGGTGTTGGCCTGCTCATCGCAAGTGAGCATCGGTTTGGAGGCCGCCTTTGCGCTTTTTATGGGTGATCTGGAGAGAGAAATCAACGGGTTTTCGACAATAAGGAAAAGTCTATTCCGGTCTTGAAGAATTCTTTGCTTCGCACTCTATTCTCAGAGGCTGCGAACTATCCACTCATTTCGAAAATGTCTTTTGTAGAGTTTGTAAATAACATATCTAGCGGATATAGAAGCTCTTGAGATTTGTATACTTCTAGTGTACTAAAGACGCGTCACCTTTTTTGACGCTCATGTAAGGGCAAAATAGGCATGACCTATCTTGGTCTTGTTTCACCTTTCTTGGTCAAAATAGGATTTTTGATAAGTTTGTGTTAATTTAGGACTTAGTATTTTTTATTAGATTTAGTTTAGTTATTTTTGGTAGCATAATCTTTTTGTAGATTTCAAGTGCACATATTTGGTAACAAAACCTTAGCATAAATCCTAGTTTAACCATGATTCTTGACCACTTTCATATTTGGTAATTAAATCTCATCCTAGTCTAACCATGATTCTTGACTACTTTCATATTTGGTAACAAAATCTCATTAGTTTGGTAAGTTGTTGATTTTTTCCTTAAGTTCTAATCCTTGTCCTTGTTGGAGTTGGATTCCTTTATGTGTGTAGGAGATCTTGAGATTATATAAAGAGGCTTGGACATGGCTGGAGGGCAGACGTTTTGTAGAGTGATTCCAGAAAGCTGAGAGCAGTTTCTGAAGCAATTTTGAAGTCCTGAAGTTCAGCAGTCCGATTGTAGCTTCTGATGTTGCAACATCGGCAGCTACATTGAATTTTGAAACTGTTTTGTGCTTCCTGTTTTGTTTAAAGGAAGTTGTTTTTTGTTTCTTCCCACGTTTTGTTTAATCTATTTATGTGGGGTTTTTGTTCTCGAATATTCATTATCTTGTGAGAATATTTTTTGTGATTTCACATAGATTTTTTTTGTAAAACAATTCATCGTTTTTTAGTGAAATCATTTTGGCCATGAGGCTAGATCTACAAATATAGACTTGTAGATTGTTTGGTAAATTTTTGTGATTAATTTCATGCTTTAGTATTAAGTCTTCCGTTGTTTTTGCTATTTTTCTGTCTATTGTGAATTTAATTGTAGCTTTTTCACAAGCTACATTAAATCTTTGAGAATCCTAGCTACTCGTGTTCTTTCAATTGGTATCAGAGCCTCCTCTTGACATCACTAAGAGAAGATTCTGGTTGTAGCCATGATGGATTCTCAATATGAGAATTTTGTTCGTTCTAATACTTTGAGAAAGAAAGGTTTATATAATGACTTTTGTTGCTTTAACTCTTCTGTCTCTGAAGATGGTGCAGAATCAGAATTAGAACTGATGGATGCATATAAGGAGTTGTACAATGATTGGGAAAAGAGAGTTTGTCAAGTTAAGTTATTTAAAAAGGCAAATGAAATACTCAAGAAAGTGAATGAAGATCAAAAGGAGAACATTGCTAGACTGGAATGTTTGCTTAGCAAGAAAGATGTGGAGCTTGAAGAACTGAAAGAAGAACTGCTCAAAGCGAAGGAGACCGTGGAAAAATAGAATTCAAGCCAACACAAAATAGATGATATGCTGAATTCTGGTAAGTCAGGTATTGGTTTTGTACCAAAGATATTTGTTAGAGAGGGTGAAGGTACTTCTGAACCTAAACAGCCCGCACAAAATTTTCAAAATACAAATTTCTTTGAAAAACCCAAATCAAGAAAGAAAAATTTTGTGTGTCATTTTTGTCATAAGCCTGGACATATACAACCTTTTTGTTTTATGAAAAAGGCTATATATGAGGATGATGTTAGGCAGGCTTTCTTGGCAAAAAGTCAGATGCGACATCGTTTGAGGCAGCCAATGCAACAGCCAATGCAGCAACATTGGAAGACTCATCCGAAGTCTCATCAGAAAATTTTTTCTCAAAACCACCAACCCAAATTTTTTAAACAAATGTGGGTTCCTAAGGGTAGTAATGACAAAGGCAAGTCCAAATATTGTGAACCCTTTGATATATGTCCTGGTGTTAAGCGGTTCTATGAAACCATTGATGAATACCATGATGAATCTTCTCCAAAATCTTCGAACCAAAGATCCGAAACCGAATCTGCACATAATCGTATTTAACATGCATATTCTGAAAGTTCAGCCAATGTGATTCACAATGTGTCACCCAATGTGTCACCTAATGTGTCACCCAATGTTGCAACATCGGCAGACACATTGACGAAAACTTGCGATTCGAAACAGTCCTGAACATTCAAAATCCACTCGAATGATTACACCATGGCATATACACAAGGAGAAGAGGTAAGGTTGATTCTCAAAAATTTGCATGCTTATCAAAATATTTTTGAGAGAAGACTTAAATCTTTTATGGATGCTCCAAATGATCAAAGATTATGTGCTACACATTGATGTGTTAACCTTGTATTTTGATAACACCAATGCATTTTGTTTAGCACAAAAATCCAGTTCATCATTCTCGAACAAAACACATTGATATAAGACACCACTTTATTAGAGACTTGGTTAAATATGAAAATTGTTTGCATTGTACATGTTGGGATTGAAAATCATCTTGTTGATATATTTGCCAAGTGTCTTGTTTTTGAGAGATTTTTCAATCTTTGGAAATCTCTTGTGTTTTATGTGCCATATGATTTTACACTTAGTTATAAAAAAATATATTTTAGGCATGCTTGCATTTTGTCTTTAGAGGGCACTCTAGATCATTGTTTCACATGTATGTGCCTCTTGTGGTTGCTTGGGAATTTCATTCAAAATCTGTTGTGATTTTTTTTGTTATGATTCTCTCTCTCTCCCAGTTCTTGAGTATGTTTAAAGTCCACAAAGGAAAGAGCTACCTTTTGAAATTTTTGGGATGCTGCAATTTGTCAAGGTACTATGGAACTTAGGTTCTCATGGGTTGATCTTGAGTAAATTGACTCCCTTTAATTGAAAAAGTGTGAAAGCTACCTAACGGAAAAAAGCTACCTATGAACAAGGTTGTGGCACCTTTCTTTTGGAACTATGAATCCTTGGATTTCATGGGTTGATCAAATGCAAACATGCTTCCCTTGGTAAATAGTGTGAAAGGTTCCAAGTAGCATGTTTTTATAGCTTGAAATAAAGTAGAGCTATATTCCTAGGGAAATAAAGTACCTATGGATTTTTGTTGTGAAAAAATTTATGATCTTGGAAGAGAAATCTGGTTGAAAAAAAAATGCAAAATTGAAAATAAAATCACAATTTTGGCGAATGCATCTCCCAATGCAGTTACATTAGGAACTACATCATTTGATATGGTCTTTATCACTTGTGTGTGATTGCATTTTTTATTTCTTTTGCCTAGCTTTTAGTCATCATGTTTTTAGGCATAAAATTTTAGGACATGCATTGTTGGCAATGATATCAGCTTGGTGAAATTTTGTCCTAATATAAACTGTGCAAATCAATTTCAAAAATCTTCATGTTGAAAAATATTTAGTGGTTGTCTAATTTTTGTGGGAAACTAAGAGGTTTTGAATCTGGATATGATGTGCTCAGTTATTGCTAGTGGTGTGATCAAATCATGGTGAACACTTTATTGTGTTTTTCAATATCTTGGATTTTTTGAAAGTTCCTATAAGATGGTTTATCCCTGTTCCTTTTCCGGTCAAATAGGGGGAGAGAGATCAAGTGTTTCTTGTGATGGTGATGATTGCACAAATTCAGGGGGAGATGAGATTTTCTAACCAATGCAGGTTAGATGATTTGATTGGTGTTGAATAAACACTTGTCTTTTGATTTGACCAGAAAGGTTCAACAAAGGGGGAGATTGTAAGGGCAAAATAGGCATGACCTATTTTGGTCTTGTTTCACCTTTCTTGATCAAAATAGGATTTTTGATAAGTTTGTGTTAATTTAGGACTTAGTATATTTTATTAGATTTAGTTTAGTTATTTTTGGTAGCATAATCTTTTTGTAGATTTCAAGTGCACATATTTGGTAACAAAATCTTAGCATAAATCCTAGTCTAACCATGATTCTTGACCACTTTCATATTTGGTAATTAAATCACATCCTAGTCTAACCATGATTCTTGACCACTTTCATATTTGGTAACAAAATCTCATTAGTTTGGTAAGTTGTTGATTTTTTCCTTAAGTTCTAATCCTTGTCCTTGTTGGAGTTGGATTCCTTTATGTGTGTAGGAGATCTTGACATTATATAAAGAGGGCTTGGACATGGCTGGAGGGCAGACGTTTTGTAGAGTGATTCCAGAAAGCTGAGAGCAGTTTCTGAAGCAGTTTTGAAGTCCTGAAGTTCAGCAGTCCGATTGTAGCTTCTGATGTTGCAACATCGGCAGCTACATTGAATTCTGAAACTGTTTTGTGCTTCCTGTTTTGTTTAAATGAAGTTGTTTTTTGTTTCTTCCCACGTTTTGTTTAATCTATTGATGTAGGGTTTTTGTTCTCCAAGATTCATTATCTTGTGAGAATATTTTTTGTGATTTCACATAGATTTTTTTTGTAAAACAATTCATCGTTTTTTAGTGAAATCTTTTTGGCCATGAGACTAGATCTACAAGTATAGACTTGTAGATTATTTGGTAAATTTTTGTGATTAATTTCATACTTTAGTATTAAGTCCGCTGTTTTTGTTATTTTTTTTGTCTATTGTGAATTTAATTGTAGCTTTTTCACAAGCTACATTAAATCTTTGAGAATCCTAGCTACTCGTGTTCTTTCGGCTCATATTTATATACTCTTTACTTAACAAAATAAAAAATGGCATAGTCCCAAGTGGTTGCCTCATATTAACGTATGTTTTTCGAAATGGTCAAATAATATACGAACAGAGGATTGCCTTTGTTAATGATTCACTACTGTGAGTAAAACCACTCTATAAATACCGGCTACAAGAGATTGAATATGCTCCACAGATTAACTAACTATTAGAAATAGCTACGAAGCATTATACAAATAACATGGAGCTCATATCCACCAGAATAGAAGACAAGACAACGAAGGGAATTAGGATCTAGAACCTTCAATAATGTTGGGGAGATGACATACCTGCTTGTCCAAGTCTGAAAGGCAAGCTGGATTTTCCTTGTCTCCAGACCTTTAAGCTGATAGTGCTGAGGGCCAGTAAAGCACCTCCAGAGAGAACACCAGCAATTAAAGTAACAGGGTTCCTTGAGAAAATAAACCATACAAGTCCCCCACTTAAAACAAATCCACCTGTTGGGAGACGTGAGGATCAATAAAGTGATAGTGTGGAATACAAACTTGGATAAGAAAAGAAGCTAAACCTTTAAATGTCTTCAAATTTATGCTTGTAAACACAATTATCTAATCACCAACGATTTACAATATGCCAAGATTCATTTCGGTGATACTTTGGCCCACTCATTTCTGAAAGGAAGAACATCTAGAGAAGTTTTGCATCCCATAACGGGATATAGAGATTGCTGAAAAGTTCTAAACCTCACAATGCACAAGTTCAACCAAGAAACTCATTATATATGTGGCGACATGTACTGACTTGCAAGGTTTAACTCCCCTGCAGTTGAACTAAACAGTTCTCAGCACATCCACAGATTAAAGAAATAAAATTCAGGGTGATTTGAGGTTCTGATGTGAACAAGCTATTCCAACTAATGCTAAATATCAGGACCAACTAAGGAAGAGAGGGAGAGAGAGAGAGAGGGGTGATTTGAGGTTTTGATGCGAACAAGCAACTCCAAGTAATGCTAAAATTTCCAATAGAAGACCAACTAAGAGAGAGAGAGACTCTTAAAAGAATTTTTTATTTTTATTTTTGATAGTTAAGTTACCAACTCATCTAAAAGCTTAAGCTAAAGAAACTTATACTAGTGCAATATGAAAGATGAACATTCTTAATAAATTACACAACACACGCATAAGAGCCTTTAGGTTCCCACCATGAAATTTAAGACTTAAAAGTAATAGATCATCCAGCTCCTCTAGATTCCATTTATCTTGATTTATATAGATTTGTTTATCGTAAGAATGTCACATCAAAAAAAGAACTTATTTACAAAGCTTCTTGTGCTGGTAGAGCCTGATCACCCTTATAATGTTTGAAATTACAAAGAAGAAGAAAGCAGTTCAGAATTACAAAGAGAAGAAAGAGACGGGTTTAACAAGGAATTGTCACCATGAGTATTATTCTGTCAAGAGGGAAGAATATATACTGAATACAAAGTTTAACATACCTTAATTACCTTCCTAAAATTATGCTAATCACAGCTAATTATGGTATCCTAATCTGAGTACAATATTGCTACAATATTTGATAGGCAATCACATAATTGAGCCAAATACCCCCCTCAAGCTAGACGACCAAAAGGAAGATGCGGCTTGACCGATAAGACTGAACCGCAGGGTTTAGATAAACCCTTTGTGAACAAGTGCAAGTTGGTCTTCGGATGGAACATATGAAGTTTCACAAAACCACTAGTAACCAACTCTCGAAGAAAATGATAATCAATCTCGATGTGGCGCGTGCGTGCATGGAACACTGGATTACGAGCCATATGAAGAGCAGAGATATTATCGCAATGTAACAAAGGAGGAGAGATGGGAATGTCTAACTCACGGAACAAGTATGCAAACCACTTAAGCTCTGCGGCAGTAGTGGCCAATGCACGATATTCGGCCTCACTGCTAGAACGTGAGACTGTTGGTTGTTTCTTAGCCGTCCACGAGACCAAGTTAGGGCCAATATAAATGCAAGCACCTGTGGTAGACCTTCGGTCATTCGGATCACCTGCCCAGTCCGAATCCGAGAAAGCCCGTATAGAGACATCCGGTGATGAATAAAACATGAGACCCATGCTCAAAGTACCTTTGAGGAATCGAAGAATTCGTTTGGCTGCTTGCAAGTGACTGGTGCGAGGTTGATGCATGAACTGGCAAACCTGATTTACAGAAAAAGCAATGTCTGGTCGGGTCAAAGTAAGGTACTGTAACCCACCAACCATGCTACGAAATAACGTAGCATCGGTCAACAAATCACCATCGGACACACTTAACCGAGAACCCGAAGCTGTTGGAGTTGATACGGGTTTGCACTCAGTCATATTGAATCGATCGAGCAGATCCAGTGCATATCGGGTTTGGCATAAGCGGAGAGCATTGTGAGTACGAGTGGCCTCAATGCCTAAGAAGTAACCCAAATCACCCAACTGACGGGTATCAAAGGTAGCACAAATGTCTTGAATAACTGAATCAAGCACAGAAGTAGAGGATCCAGTGATGATTATATCATCAACGTAGACTAAGAGTAGTACCGTAGATGTACCAGTGTGTCGTATGAACAAAGATGAGTCGGAGCGACTGTTAAAAAATCCATGACCAAGGAGGAATTCTTGTAGACGGTGGAACCAGGCTCGCGGGGACTGTTTAAGACCATATAAAGCTTTGTCGAGTTTACACACATGAGAAGGAGTCATAAGAACAGGTGGAGGGGGAATTGGGTTAGGCTGCAGTAGTGGGTTGGTTTGGTGCTGTGCATGGGGGTGTAATTGGGACAACACATGAGTATGCCTTGTGTTGGAAACATGCTCAGGCCGAGGCTGTTGAGAGGAAAATGTGTTTCATCAAACACCACATGCCGTGAAATGTAAACCCGACCGCTTGCAATATCCAAGCACCTGTATCCTTTACGAACATTATCATACCCAAGAAAAAGACAGTGAATAGATTTTGGCATGAGTTTATGTGAATTATGAGCAGTGATGTGAGGGAAACACGAACAACCAAAGACTTTAAGAAACCGATAGTCTGGTTTTCTTAAAAGTAATTTTTGATACAGAGAGATGTATTTGTGTTGACGCATTGGGAGGCGATTAATGAGATAAACTGCTGTATTAAATGCCTCTAACCAAAAATGATAAGGAACATGAGACTTTGACATGAGACACAAACCGGTTTCGACTATGTGACGATGTTTTCGTTCAACAACCCCATTCTGTTGAGACGTGTAAGGGCAAGTGAGTTGATGCCTGATTCCAGATTTTGTCAAAAAAGCAGTAAAAGCACGCCCAGTAAATTCACCCCCCCATCAGTTTGAACAGTTTTCACATTGTGGACAGCAGAAATACGACGAGATAACTGATTTTCAATTTGCGTTTTGAAAGTGGCAAAAAACATTTGTAACATCAGATTTATGATACAAAGGGAATAACCACACAAAACGAGAAAAATCATCAACAATTGATAGGTAAAAACGATATCCGTGTATAGATTTAAGCGGGAGGGACCCCAACGTCCAAATGTAGCATATCAAGAGGATTCAATGCATTAAACGTTCGAGCATGAAAAGGCAATTTTCTAGATTTACCCATAGGACAGACATGACAAAAATGTTTATCATTTATTTTTCCATGAATAGGTAAATTAGATTGCTGACACAGAACTTTAAGAATTTGACTAGAGGGATGACCTAAACGCGCATGCCAAATATCTTGACTTGAACGTTCACCGAGAAGAGCGATAGGATTTTCTGACGAATTGGACTTGAAAGACAATTTGTATAATCCGCCAGAATTATTTCCAGAGATAAGAGTCTCTCGCGTCAAATTGTCCTTCACACGAAAACCACACGAGTCAAGTTCAAAATAACAATTGTTATCTTTTGAAAATTGACGAATGGATAATAGTGGTTTATGTAAACTTGGGACATATAAGACATTATTGAGAGAAAAAGAACGATTACTAGACTGAAGAGAAAATTTACCAATGTGCGATATGTGTAAACGAGACCCATTGCCAAAAACTACTGACTCTTTACCTGAGTACGGAGAATATTCGTAAAGAGATGACGGGTCCGAGGTCATGTGATTGGTTGCCCCTGAGTCCAGAATATAAGGTTCGGTGTGAGCAACGTACGCTGCATTGCACCTATGCGAACAAATTTGAGCACTGTGACCACTCTTGAAACAAACTTGGCATGTGATAATTCCGGCTGATAGCTCTGATACCATGTTTGAAATTACAAAGAAGAAGAAAGCAGTTCAGAATTACAAAGAGAAGAAAGAGACGGGTTTAACAAGGAATTGTCACCATGATTATTATTCTGTCAAGAGGGAAGAATATATACTGAATACAAAGTCTAACATACCTTAATTACCTTCCTAAAATTATGCTAATCACAGCTAATTATGGTATCCTAATCTGAGTACAATATTGCTACAATATTTGATAGGCAATCACATAATTGACAGCTAATATATAATAGTGAAAATTTTCGGTTCACATCCCCTTTGGGGGTTGTGGGGGGAAGAGAGTCAATGTTTTGACACTCCTTACATCACGTCTCACAAGAATTCATTAATAAGAATTATTGATTAGCAATTATAAAGGACAACCCTTACACATACTTGCAGATATAAGGATGCCATAGCTGTAACATTCCACAGCCAACGACTTGTTTAGATTGTTCAACTGTCCAAACCAAGATATTTACTACTATTTTATGACCGACTTTAAAAACCACTTGTGTTTCACCAGAAAGGAAAGCAACTGATGAATGATGATATCATGATAGGTGGCCATGAGCATCCTCCATCGTGGGCGCAGCAGCACCTAGCGCCTAGGGGGCTTAGAAACTAAGGCATAATTACAGTAGTTCTCGTTTTTTAATGTAAATTTCAAAAATTACATCAAACCCTGACTACAAATTTAAAATTTCCCAAAATTCTAATTTTTTTCATTTCATCAAACAAACTACACTCTGTAAATTTGTAAAATTTATTAAAATTTAGGGGTAGTAAGTTTCTAAACTTAAGAGACTTATCTTTGACAATAGAAAAATAGCTAGCAAAAGCTCGGGAGGTGCATTCTACAATTCTCCCCCAACTTCCACAATTTCCATCTATTCATTTCCTGCGCCCTTTCTAATAAACATTAACAATACTGCACGGCCTAATAAACCAAGTCTTTTTCTTTCCTTCTTTTTTTTTTTTCTTTTTTTTTTTTCTTTTTTTTTTTTTTTTGCTAAAGAAGAGTAGCGCTTTTCTTAATAGTTTCAGTTGATTACAGGCGAGCGCTACATCTCCAGGAGCAATAGGATAATATCGCTAAGCAATTACAACACGATGCAAATCACTTGCAATCCATCTAGCATTTAGAAGCAGTGTTTGACAGATTCCACGGATATGTAGGCTGTAGCCCTAGCAGGATAGCGCCTATAGTAGTGCGAAGAAAACGAGTCCGGATCCTCTATTCCAAAATTGTATTTCATCTCCTATTCCACCGTCGGATTCTTGCCACGTGTTAATAAGAAATCTTCACAAAAGGAAATATTGGGCTAGATTTCACGGATTTTTATTGTTATGGTAACATAATCAACTTAGTATTTGATTTTGTTTATTTACGATTGACACGTGGCAAGAATCCAACGGTGGAATAGGAGATGAAATACAATTTTGGAATAGAGGATCCGGAATCGAAGAAAACCTTCAACATTTCATTGCCTTCCGCAGAAGGATATCATTAACAGAAAGTGGCAAATGATACAAAATTGCCATTGTGGTGGAGAAATGGCCGATGGAGAACCAGGAAGGTGGATTCTTTTTCAATGTTGCAGCTACCGTCTTCTTTGCAAACTCTTCAGATGGGGTTGACTTTGGACCTTGTGATAAGTTGGCTCTGGCTCGGATTGCATCCTCGTATTGCATCCTCGTATTGCATATACAACTTCCATTCTGGCATCATTTGGTAGTTGGCTATGGGAGAATTTCCGATGTTTGACTTAACAGCCCCGGAGACGACATTAATTATGTTGATCCCTAGTGGCCTTAATTCCAATCTTAAGGTGTCGGTTTGGGCGTGGAGAGCAGCTTTAGATGCGGTGTACGCACCCGACCATGGTCCAGGTCCCAGAACAGTTATGCATCCAACGTTTACAATCTTTCCCTTCTTTCCAGATGTCATGTGAGGAACCACAGCTTGAATCAACCTCATTGAACCATAGACGTTAGTGTTAAACATTTGTTCAATTGAAGATAGAGGGACTTCGGCAAGAGGGCCAACACACTGAACTCCTGCATTATTGATGACGATATCGATGCAACCAAACCTCTCGAGAACTTTGGAGAGAACCCTTTGAACGCTCTGATCGGACAAGACATCCAGTTCTTGAAGAAAGAAACTGTTCTTCGAGTCAGTCTTCTTTGAGGTCGGCAATGGAGGAGAGTGACCTAGCTGTTGCAACTACGAGGCAGTTCTTGGCAGTGAACGCCCGAGCTAGGGTGTGTCCGATGCCGCCAGAGGATCATCCGGTGATCAGAACTACCTGTTCATGGTCAAATAGATCCATTGTGAATACTGGACAGTCTGGACTAGACTGTCCTCTTTCCTTCGTATGTAAGAGACTTCAGCCTTTTATGTATAGATAGGGTTTTGTTCTTTTCTATTCCTTTCCCCCGCTCCAGTCGTCCCTCTCCTCTACTCCAGTTCCTTCCATCACCTCTTTTCGTCGGTAAGAGTTCAGCCTTTTTCTTTCCTTCTCTCCTCTTCCTCAATTTTTCGTTTGTTTGCTTCTTATTAGTAGTTTTTCTTTCTCGTTTCATCTCCTCCAATAATTCCATTGCACCAGCGTCTTGATTCCACAAATATTCAGAATTTCAGTTCAGCGGAGGTAGACGTAGTCGACGCCTAGGGCGACTAACCGGCGATTTTTCTCCCAACCGATTTTTTTTTGCCAATTTGAAGCAAGTTGCGGAGTTCGAGTGCCGCCTAGCGCCTAGGCCGATTTTAGAGCCATGATAAAACCTACCTGATCCATATTTCATTTTATTCAAAAGATGATGGATGAAGAAAAAATTCGGACTCATTGCTAGACAAAGGCGAATGTCGTAGAAAAGCTTATTCTGTAAGTAGTAAGAAAACTCAAGAAAGCAATGTTCCATGTAAATGATTAAAAGAGGCTGATTCTTGTCAAATTAACATAAAATTAATAATTTCAAAATGCCACATCAGATAATAAATATGTCGATTGGGGTCCACATCATCCAATTCAACATATCTCATTAGGCTCCATTAACATTTGGACATCCATTAACAAACTTTGTTCAATTTAGAACGCAATTTGTGTACATTGCTAACCTGCTATCAAGTGTCAACTTGATATTCCCAAAATAATACATTGGTCCAAAAAGTTACTTTTCCTAGAATAAATGATGCCCCGACGAATGTTATACATGCCTTCAATCGTGAAGAAATGTTTTCCTCTTGATGTTAACCGTGCATGCATTCATGTGTAATTGCGTATATGAACGTACAACTGGATTATCTATTGATGGGTCACCAATGTGTAGTGCTTTACCTAAAACTTACATGTCAGAGTGTCGGTGCCATATTAAGACTCTGTTAGCGTGTATGTGTTGGAGATTCTAGGGTTATGCAATATGTCTAAAATATTCCTATGGCATAACCACTAAGATATTCGGTCTAGCAAGAATTTTTTTTCTACATCAAAGAATTTTTAGATTCTAAAAGACGAAGGATAAATATCAGCACTCGGTTTTTGGCTGTACATATCTGCTCTAAATGTAAGCTTACATACTCAAAGAACACGCTCAATAGGTCAATGTACCTTCATCACTGTAATATCCCTAATTTTTTATTGTATTATTTTGGAATAAATGTACTTGCACTGATATTTATGGTTGGCCTAATTTGAATAAAATAGTTAATTGGGCCTATTTTAATTTAATAGCAAGTTCACTTAGTTTTGGTACACATTTGAGTTATTTATTTGTGATCGGACTTGAGCCAAATTGATGGTCCAATAATAATAATAACAATAATAATGACAATAATAATGATAATAATAATAATAATAATAATAATAACAATAATAATGATAATAATAATTATAATAATAATAAAAATAATAATTATAATAATAATTATAATAATAATAACAATAATAATTATAATAATAATGATAATAATAATAACAATAATAATGATAATAACTATGATAATAAAAACAACACTTATGGTGGGAACTCAAGGGTTGTTTTCGATGATTATATAAGGGGGGACGATTTCTCTCGGCTAAATCATTCACAAGAGTAAGAATACAGTGTGAGAGAGGTTGAGAGACGGACGTCACGACGAGAGTCTTTTGGCAAAGTCACAAAGTGGGCGAAACCCACGACGCATAGAAACTCGGGTGCACGAGGGAAATTGGTGGCGAAGTCTTGGAGTGAAAGGAATCGGCAGCACACCGAACCTTTGGCAGACGAGGTCGAGAGTCATTGCTTTAAGATTCGGGCAAGAGGAGTTAACGCTTCGTTCTGGGTTGGGTGATTGTGTTTCGTTACTTACACGATAGCAAGGTAAGAGATTATACTCCTTTAAGTTATTTGATCATCGTATTTTATTCGGTAGGCTTCCATTATAATTTATTGGCTTAGCACTTTCTTTGTAAACCTATGTTCGGCATTCGTCGATATTTGCTTTGAACTCCGTCGAGCTTATTTTATTCATAATCTGAATTTTGAAACTTTTGTAACCCACATTTGACTTGTTTGAAATATCAATCTGTTGGAAAAATGTATTGCATAATTTTGGACATTTGACTTTATTTGAACTCCTCCGTGATCACTAAGTAAATTTAGTTGTTACGTGCAATACGTAACATTTTTGAACTTTGAATTATTTGACACCACTGGACATGTGGTGAGGTTATCCGGATACATCTTTAGGCCCGTAGCGGGTTTAGACCCGCGGGGTATCAGGCCCATTGAGGCAGTTAGTCAGGTCGAATTGACCACTTAAATGATCATGGAATCCGCAGGTGTTCTTTGTTTCCAACTGGAATGGGACGGTTGGCGGCAATTGAATATCTCGTATTTGTTTTGAGCTTTATCTTTCATTTGGAACTCCTAATTAGCATTGTATTCGATTTTATTGTTTCTTTATTCGATAAATGAAATTTTTGATCTTGATATAATTATTTGACCCTGGAGAAATTTATTTTTTGTGGTCAACTCCTCTTTAGGAACCGGAGGGGTTGTATAGGAACTTGCTGGACATTGTTCGCTCACCCTTTTTTCTATTTTCTTCAGGTCGTAAGTAACTTTTGAAATTCTTTGGGATCAGGTGGACCATTTGAAGGGTGACTCGGACAAGAATAATTTCATTAGCTTTGACATTTATTTTTAAGGAATAAACATTTGTTTGAGATTTATGGTGTTGATTACATTTTGGAATTTATGTTGGATAGTTATGTATTTTGGATAGGAAAATTTGAATGTTTTATTTTGGATATTTTGTGGGTTAGTATTTAGAAATGGTGACGTGGCCAAATTGTAGGACCGCGGTGTCGGTATCGAGTTTGGGGCGTTACAGAGTGGTATCAGAGCTTAGGTTTCAGATCCGAATGGTTTTAGGATTTGGAAACTACTAGAATTAAGAATTGATAGTAGTATTAGGATTACGCTTTTTGTTATTGCGGCTACCTATAACATTAAGTTATTATTGTAGCGTTTAGTTTATGAGTATGTGTGTTAGCCTTACTATCAAATTTACTCCCTTGAGATTTAAGTATATAGGTAATAATGAGGTGACATGATTGAAAAAAAAATCGTTGCCACCATCGTTTTGCGTGCCAAGGGAATGATGAAGTTTATGTTTTGAACTTAAGACATGATATTTGGGAAATCATTAATTGGTATATGTGTGCCCCTTAAAATTTGATTTATGACTTGATCTCTTTGGGTATTGATGTGTCGATCTCAATAAGAAAATAAGCAGTCAATTTTTGGTTGTCGCAATTGATTGACAAATGTTGTGTTAGGTCATAAGACGTAGGTAGACATAAACGTATGTCATGACCTTTTGTTGCAATTTTGGAATTTGATTAATTTAGTGTAATTTATGAGCCTAATTTAGTTCTATAGTGAAGATGCTCATTTATTTAATTTATCGATTATTGGCTTCTATGGTGGCCTCTAGATGCCATATTAGATCAGGTTGATGAATGAGACATTAATGGACAAATTGGATCTATAATTGGAGAGTTCGAGTAAGCACCTCTCGGAAATGATTGAATTTTAAAGTCAGAGATATATAGTTATATTCTTTTAAGGAAATTATTTTATTACGTGTCACTTTTGAATTATTTCTTGGTTTGATGCGCACAAGGTATATATATTTGAGGTTGAGAATTAATAGAGGAGCCTTGTCCTACTATGTTATGATGTGTGTATGGAGAAAATACACCATTCTTATTTAGCAAGTGTTAGAAAACAAATTTGATTCCCTATTAAGTATCATATCATCTCGTTACCCATGGATATTTAGGTGACCATGACGTGGTGGGGGAGGTCTTGTCTTTTGCAATGATTAAGCTGTTATTAATTCTAGTGCTTCATATTCGATAATATTTGTCACACTTGCATGGATTATAAATTATTAATTCAAAAATTTGGAAGTTGATCATGTTATAGACACATTGACTAGGGGTCCATTTTAATAACCTTAGTAATTAGATATTGGCCTTTAAGTTTGAGCGTAGAGAGAGGCCTACCGATTTGATTTATTTAGGCCTTGAGGATTTTGAAGTAAATTTTGGGTATGGTAATTGATTGTTTACTTTTAGGACAAAATAAAGACACTTGAGTTTCTAATAGTGACTTTCGAATACCCTTGTTACATTTAAGGATTTAATGAATTAGGTCTTTAAAGACTTTTTTTTGACCGGTGTGTGACTGTGTTCATTGTGGATAACTTGGTCTACTCCAAGTTTTGGAAGAAGCTTGAACAAACATCTAAGAACATCATTTTGGTCTTTATAAAGGAAATATCGAGGAAATAACCTGGTTACGTGGGGAGTCAATTGTGGATTATTTTATTGACCATGTGCTACTGATCTTGATAGTTGATAGTGTTGTAAGACTACCTCCCTAAGCTATCCTCTAAGATTTGGAATAACTTATTATGCCTTTAGAATGAATTGAGTTTGAGTACACCTTGCGTTATAATATTTTGAGGTACCCGTATTTTACATAGTTGTATTATGTGCGTTTGAAGTTATTTTGGTGTGACAAGGATTTGTTTAATAAAAGGTCTTACTGACGAGCATATGTTAATTTATTCAGATATTTCAGTTTAGTTAGATATGCTACACAAATAAGGAGTTTTTTTTATGGGATATAAAAACATTATTGTCAAGAGTATTGGTGGAGAGCTTAGGTTATTATTTGGTGGAAACTCAAGGTTTGACGTTTTCGTTTAGTGGATATCTCTTGATAGTAATGGGTGACGTTAAGCGTTTTGCATTGTGGCATGTTTGGAAATGGAACCGACGTAACCCAAGAACTTAAGAAGTCGGAAAGTGGGAAGTTGAACGGTGATCTTCATGTCTTCGTATTGAGGCCTTGTACATGAGACTACACAAGTTTTTAAGCATTCATACTAGTAATATATTGTAAGACTGTAATTAGAAGGCGCAACGGTAGAGTGTAAGTTTTCGACAAATTTGGAGGACCAAATTTTAAAAAGTGGTGAGAGTGTAAGATACCGAAATTTCGTTCTAATTCTAGTAATTATGTTCTATAATCGGGCTTGTGTAAGTTAATTTTGAGTCAACTCTGTTTGAGTATTACATTGATGTCTTTATAAGCTGAGCTTCAATTATTTAGAAAATGTGTGGTTGGGCTTTGCTTTCAATTGGGCTATTGAGTTAAGAATTTAGAATTTAAAATGATATGAATAATAATAGTAATTTATTGAAGACAAAACATAGCTGGCATGGAAAGATAGAAGAACAGTTTGATCTTTTAAAGAATTTATATGAACCGATAATAGTTGCTCGGTGATGTGTAACAACAAGAGGAGCTAAGCAAAGCTATTGTTTTCATTGTGGAGACTTGAGGGGAGTATTAAGAGTTTTTGACTGATCGTGTACGAAAAGTTTAGATGACTAAACTTATTGTAAGGGGGTGAGAGTTTAATATCCCTAATTTTTGATTGTATTATTTTGGATTAAATGTACTTGGACTGATATTTATGGTTTGGCCTAATTTGAATAAAATAGTTAATTGGGCCTATTTTAATTTAATAGCAAGCCCACTTAGTTTTGGTACACATTTGGGTTATTTATTTGTGATCGGGCTTGAGCCAAATTGATGGTCCAATAATAATAATAACAATAATAATGACAATAATAATGATAATAATAATAATAATAATAATAATAATAATAATAATAATAATAATAATAATAATAATAATAATAATAATAATAATAATGATAATAATAATAAAAATAATAATGATAATAATAATTATAATAATAATAACAATAATAATTATAATAATAATGATAATAATAATAACAATAATAATGAAAATAATTATGATAATAAAAACAACACTTATGGTGGGAACTCAAGGGTTGTTTTCGATGACTATATAAGGGGGGACAATTTCTCTCTGAATCATTCACAGAGTAAGAAATGTGATGTGAGAGGTTGAGACGGGACGTCACGACGAGACTCTTTGGCAAAGTCGCAAAGT
>JABEVN020000976.1:0-27030 GCA_013146195.2 Codonopsis lanceolata | reverse complement strand
GGATAATTATGGATAATTAACGGTTATCCATCGGATTTATCGTAACCATCAATCAACGGTCTCCACCCACCTCCGGCCACCGCTTCCCACCGCGTCGGCAACCACCACCGCCAGCCGCTGCCCACCACCGCCCAACGCCGCCGTTGCCCGCCGCCGGCCACCGCCGCCGCACCGCCGGCCACCGCCTCCAACCGCCGCTGCCCACTCCACCCACCTCCGGCCACCGCCTCCCACCCAACGTCGGCAACCACCACCGCCCGCCGCTGTCCACCACCGGCCAACGCCGCCGCTGCCCACCGCCGGCCACCACCTCCAACCACCGCTGCCCACCATCACCACCTGCCGCCGGAAACTGCCACCAACCACCGCCAACTCTTTACTTAAAATAATAATAATTAAATCATAAACTGCCATTAGCGAGATTCGAGCATTGTCAAATTGTCTTTACAAAGCATTTACCATTAAACTAAACCACTTTTTGATATGTAGTTGAAAGTTAATATAAATATAAACAAGTAATCATAAAAATTATTGATTATTATGAACGTATTTGTTATTTATTTTGGATTAAGAATATTTGTTTGTTATTTATAATTTATAATTTATAATTATAATGAATATAAATTTTTAATTTTTTAATAAGGTATTTGACTTTTT
Source organism: Codonopsis lanceolata (assembly GCA_013146195.2). NCBI lineage: Eukaryota > Viridiplantae > Streptophyta > Magnoliopsida > Asterales > Campanulaceae > Codonopsis > Codonopsis lanceolata. Next base: position 26,373 of record JABEVN020000976.1, on the reverse strand, counting down.
AATTTTTTTCTTACTTTTACATAATTATTTATTAGTGTCAAATCAATAAACACGTATATTTTATATCTCACAATTATAAAGTATTATAAAATTTTGACAACTTTATATATATTAGGTGATAAAAATAGTGTCGCATTAGCAAGGAAATGCAAGCTCTTAAAGTTTTGAAGGGAAATTTTGATTTATTTTAGTTTAAAATTGTCTTTAGTTTTACAAGGAAAATTAGATTATGATTTTTGAGATTCATTATGATTAGCCGAAAGATGTTGGTTAATTGTGAGTTTTTGAAGGCTTCTTGTTTTTAATTTGGATATGAGAAATAGTATTTTTACTTATATTTTTATGACTAAATTTTTGAAAGTTGCCCGAAATGAAGAGAGTATTGGTCTGATAGTCGTGGGTGTTTGTTAGTATAGTCGGAATCATAACTATCCATTGCTTGTTGTCTTTTTTTAAATTTTGTATATGTTACTTTTTTATTCTACTATAATTTCTCTAATTTATTTGGAAGGACAAAAATATTTTATAGCAACAGTGTGTCGAGACAAACAATGAAGCATTTTGTGATATAGAGTTTCTAGAAAGGTCCCTAAGCTATGGTTGTTTTGCTTGTCAATTGCAATTAACACACGTTATAGTTGTGTTATTCTTTAAGCTAGTGTTGTGTGAGTCTTCGCATATATATATATATATATATATATATATATATATATATATATATATATATATATGTGTGTGTGTGTGTGTGTGTGTGTGTGTGTAGTTTTGTACGTTTTTTTATGTGTTGTGATTGGTGAATAATAATATATCTAGAAAAGTAATACTCAAAAATAAATTAAAATATGATGTTACTTAATGGGTATTATCCGGATAATATCCATTTATTAATGGATAGAATTGGATATTATCCATTAACACCCATTAAGCAATGGGTGTTTTGGATAATATCAAAAACACTGCCATTAAACAATGGGTACATAATGGTTTTATCCAAATATAGGTAACACGTGCTTGCCACTTGCCTACAGGCTCTACACACTGACCAAAGCCCTCCCCCATACGTTTTTTTCCTCTTAAGTTTTAAGAGTCTCGCCTCTCTCTCTCTCTCTCTCTCTCTATCTCACGTTAAGTCCTCACGTTAAACCCCATCCCGTCTTTTCATCATTATCCCCCATCCTCACGTTAAACCCCATCCCGTCTTTTCATCATTATCCCCCGTCCTCAACCCCAATTTCTTCAAACGCAACCTATTGATATCCATGCATCCACATTCATTAATCTTTTAAAAGTTTTTTTTTTTTGTCACATCATGTCATTGTTGAGTGAATTTCTATACAATCTTAAAGAAATTAAAATATAAAAAAATAAAACCGTTAAAGTTGTTAGTTGCAGAAGTCTTGTATAATCTGCTGGTGACTTGAAACGAAGTCTGCTAGTGACTTGGTATGAAGTCCGCTAATATCTTTGTTTTAAGTGGCTTTGAACCAAGTCTGCTAGTGAAGAAATGAAAGTCTATTAGTGGAAAGAAAACTGTGACCGAGGCCTGTGTAACACACAGTTTCCTTAAAACGTTATTTGTCCCACTCTCTGTAAGTGCATGGAATTGTTACACAGGACGATCGTCTCTCAGGATACAACGATGGTACCGGATGACCATGCACTGAAGGTCCAACGAACTGAACTAGTAACAGAAATCTATCACCAAATAGGAGGCCAAGAAAAAGATGTTCAATATGCAATGCAAATGGAGGTATATAAGAGGAAGATGAACTTCATGTTCTCTGTAAGTGTGTGTTCTGTTGTGGAGAATGGTTCCATTATATAGGCCAGAAAATCAACACGTTTTAATTACTAAAACCGTTTTGATTGTGCTTATTAACCACTCAATTAAAGCAGACATTAAGACAGAATTAATATGTCCATAAAATAGAATTAATCTGTTTTTTAATGTTGGAGTTACAAAATTGAATTTAAAATTCAAAAGAAAAATAAACAAAAGGTAGATTTGTCCAGGTAGCACAATTTGATCCGACATTCGTGTCTGCATATGCAGGCACATGAGTACGTCAGTCCAAACCAAATTGGACCATGATTTGCACCCCCCTGCGAGGTGCGGAAATGATAGTTCTTTCTATACAAGCTTACCCAACACAAAAGAAGCATTTGTATATAAACCCTTCAGGCTTCAAGCCTTTCATATTTTTTCAATGTGGGATAACTCATTTCCAACACTTCCAATGTCATACTTTAAACCTCTATAACTTATTCATCCGATATCCGAGTTGGACAAATAAATATAGTATTCTTATGTACTTACGGAGAAGAACATAATTCCACAATTACCATAGTCATTACATAAATGACTCACAAATAAATTAGTGCCTCAAAGCCCCAATTTACTTCACTTAAAAACATTAGTTTTCCAATAGCCACATCATCAGCTTATAAACATTTTTTCTATAAACCTATTCTCCACTATACATAAATCCATAAAAGCTTTACAGCATGGATCCACAACTAAATATTCTATTATTTCCCAATATACATTTATTTTCAAAAATAAATATATCGTTTTAAAACATAAATATTTATAGAACAAATATAATATGTCAAAAAAATAATTTATATATTTTTAAATTTTATCTTTAAAAAAACATTTTTATTCATAAATATTTATTAGTAATTCAAAATACCGATGTAACAATATAGATTTTATTGAACTAAATCAACATAAAACCTATAATTAAAGTTGCATAATACAATGGGAAAACAAAGTAATTAAACACTAATAAAAAATATCCAATCGTTACAACTTAATTTTCATTGTTATTGTCTCCAAAGCGTTCTCAAATATGTTCGACCAAATCAGATCGAAGTTTTTGATGTACTTTCCGATCACGTAGTTCTGCATGCCTTTGGAGGTATTGTTGAAATTCTTGAATAAATCCATATGATGCGGCTATCGGTGGATCTACTTCTTCATCGCTCCAGTTACTTATTGCATTATCTTCATTCTCCACAATCATATTGTGTAATATGATGCACACGTACATTATATCTTTCAAAGTCTCCTTGTGCCAAAATCGAGCCGCACCTCGCACTATTGCCCAACGAGACTGGAGGACTCCGAATGCTCGCTCAACGTCCTTTCTTGCAGCCTCTTGCATTTGTTTGAACTTTATCCTTTTAGGATCTTCTGGATATGTAAAACTTTTGACAAATGAAGCCCATTCCGGGTAGATACCATCTGCTAGATAATATCCTTTCGTGTATTGTGTGTCATTTACCGTAAACTAAACTTGAGGAAAGTGTCCTTTCAATACATCGATGAACAATGGAGATTGGCTGAGTACATTAATGTCGTTGTTAGAACCTGGAACGTTGAAGAATGCATGTCATATCCAAAGGTCTTGAGAAGCGACCGCTTCTAGCATTATTGTTGGAACCCTTTGATCTCCTCGGGTAAATTGGCATTTCCATGCAACTGGACAATTTTTCCATGGCCAATGCATGTAGTCAATGTTTCATAACATACCAGGAAAACCATGGACCTCAGAATGTAGTTGAAGTGAGCATTGGACGTCGTGAGCATTGGGTCTTCTCAAGTATATGCTTCCAAATACCTTAATCACAGATCGACAAAATTTCATTAGACAATCGATTGCAGTGGTTTCACCAATTCGTACATACTCATCATAATGATCGACAGGCATGCCATATGCCAACTGACGAATAGCAGTAGTGCATTGTTGCAAGGGGGAAAGTCCCTTTCTACCAGTTGCGTCAACCCTCATCTAAAAATACTCTGTATGATTTGAAAGAGCTTCTACAATTCAAAGGAATAACTCCTTACTCATTCGATACCTTCTTCTGAAAATTTGATATGTGTAAACTGGCTCATTGGAGAAATAGTCATTGAAAAGTCTTTCATGTCTAGCTTCACGTTCTTAATTTATGTACTTTCGACTGCGTTTACGACCTTGGGAGGCTTCTGCTTCTTCTTCCTTCATTTTCATTTCCATAATCATCATCATCATTTTTTCACTTGAATCGTCAGTCAATTCATCGTGCACAAATTATAGAAGTGCATTTTTATAGGAGTGATTGGGATCTTAAGACATTTTTTAGTATGAAGATTGGTGTATATGTAGGCATATGTGTAAGAGGTTGTAGTTTGAAAAAATATTGAAACTCAAGCCTTTTATATATAGACTTTTTATAACGACTAGCTTTTGCAACGACTAGTTTTTGCAATGGCTAGTTTTTACAATGTCTAGTTTTTGCAACGATTAGTTTTTACAACGACAAGTTTTTGTTATGACTAGTTTCCTTCACACAATTAAAAATTAGATAACATAATGAGCCAAGCACTTCACGCCATCTGTTGAAATAATGAGCCAAGCACTTACAAGCATTTTATCATCTTCAATGCTCCACTTTATTTTCTGCATGTCTTTTGTTTTGTTGTTCCACAACCCTTCTTGGGTAGAAAATGATGGAATTACAAACTCACCGACATTAACCATTCTTGTATCAACTGATGTTGTTGGATTTCCAATACCCATAGTGGGCTTATAAGAACCAGATGCATATTGATTTGCCATAGCCGGGTTAAAATATTCATGTTGCGAATATATGGGAAATTGAGAATACGAAGGATAAGAAAAATTTGGAATACTTGAAATACCTTGAAAATTTGGATTACGAAAATTTGGCTAAACTTGAAAATTTGGTGAAGCTTGAAAATTTGCCGGAACTTGAAGATTTGGTGGAGTTTGAACATTTGTCGGAACTTGAAAATTTGGTGGAGCTTGAAAATTTGCCGGAGATTGAGCATTTGGTGAAGCTTGCATATTCGGTAGAGTTGGAAAATCTGGCGAAGCTTGAAAATTCGGCAGAGTTAGAAAATTTGGCGGACCTTGAAAATTTGGAGTAGTTTCGGCATTCGTAGAATCATCGACATTGGAATAGTTTAATAAATTTGTAAAAAAATTGTTATCCATAACAAAAGATGTGAGAAAAAGATTTTGTGTAATTTAATGAGAATGTGATAGTATAGAAGTAATGTAAGTTTGGAAGAATGTAATGATTTTTTTACAAACCTATTTATAGGAGAATTTATAGAATAAATTTGAAAAAAAACAAAAAACAAAAAATGGTTAAAAAAACAGTAACAATCAACGGCTAAAAACATTAAAGAAATTATGAAAATTGAGAGGAAAGAGAGAACACAAAAAAGTACTGATGGCAGTGATGTTTTAACCGGTTGTAAATTTACTACCGGTTGATTCCATGTCAACAAACACAACGGGCACATTTTCTCTTCAACCGGTTGATAGATTTTCTAAAGGTTTATAAATCTCCCATTGGAGCTGCTCTCAGATCCAAACCTTCATCGTTAACCTCCCCCCACCTCAACCCCAATTTCTTCAAACGCGAGCCCAGCTTTGCCTTTGAAGATATCAGATCTCCAATCATCAGATCCAGACCTTCATGTGATTGTCTCTCTTTACTTCAAATGAATCAAAGGAGTATTACTTATCTCTTAAAAAATTTATCCTCTTTTCCTCTGCTTAATGTTAGAAAACTAGTGTTTTGTAAGTGAAGTAAATTGGGTTTTGAAGCTCTAATTTATTTGTGAGTCGTTTATGTAATGACTAGGGTAATTGTGGAATTGTGTTTTTCTTCGTGAATATATAAGGATACTATATTTATTTGTCCAATTCGGTTTCAGATGAATAACTTATAGAGGCTTAAAGTATAACATTGGAAGTTGGTTAACCCACATTGAAAAAATATAAAAGGCTTGAATGGTTTATATACAAAGGTTCCCTTGTGTTGGGCTAAGTTTGTATAGAAAGAATTATCTCTCCTACGCCTGCGAGGGGGGTGCGAATCAAGATCAAATTGGGTGCTTTATGGGCATGATCAAAACGTTTTAGTGACTAAAATGTGTTTGATTTACTGGCCAATAAAATCGAACCCTTCTCCACAATTGAAATTATGTTTTACAGAACACGGGTTTCCCTTCCTCCGATACACTTGCATTGTATCACATTTTGCTCATCCTCTTCTTGGCCTCCTGCTGGTGATAGGCTTTGAGCACTCGATCAGTTCGTCGGACCTTTAAGTGCAAAAGCAATCTGGTACTTCCATTGTATTATGGGAGACAATCGTTTACGTTTCAAGGAAACTGTGTGATACACAGGCCTCAGTTACAGCTTCATATACTACCACTCGACTTCCTTCAGCAGCAACGGTTTTTGTTCTCAATTATTTTTGTCTAAATCTTTATGTAATATTGTAATAGGGATTTTTCCTAACACTTTAACAATTCTTAGTCGGTGTCTAGAGCCCTAGAGCGACTAGTCGATGATTAAGGCGCCTAGTTCGGCGATTTTTTTCTCCGGTGACTTTTTGTCCAATTTGTTGTTAATTGCGGTGGAGGGCCGACGTCTAAGCGACCACCTAGGTCGAGTTTTAGAACATCGACTATTATTATCAATAGAAAATATAACACATTGATTAGAAATTAATGTTGATTTAAAAAAAAAAATTTATTATTACCAATGGAAGAGATGTATCATACATTGGTTAGAGGGTAATGTTGGTTTTCAAAGTCTTTAGATATAAGACGTCTACCATTATTACCAATGGAAGATATATATCTCATATTGTTTAGAAAGTGACGTTGATTTTAATTTTAGATAAATTTTTTTTACTATTATTACTAATAGATGAGATATCTTACATTTGTTAAAAAGTGATGTTGGTTTTAAAAGTCTTTAGATAAAAGACTTCTACTTTTATCATCAATATAAGAGAAGTTATGTATACCACATTGTTTAGAAAGAGATGTTAGTTATAATTTTTTAAGATAATAGAATTATACTATTATCACCAAATGAGAAAATGTATCACACAGTTGTTAGAGAGTGATGCTGATTTTAAAAGTCTACCATCATTACCAATAGAAGAGAAATATTTCATATTTGTTTGAAAAAAATGATAATAGTTTAAAAAGTTTTTAGATGATGTATCTCACATTATTTCAAATGAGTATTGATTATAGAAGTTATTAGATAAAGAGATTTTTTTTGTTATTACCAATAGAAAAGATGTATCACACATTATTTAGAAAGAGATATTGATTAAAAAGTGTTTAGATAAAAGTTTATTATTATTATTAATAGAAAGTATGTATACCACATGATTAGAAAATGATGTTGGTTTTAAAAGTTTTTAGATAAAAGACTTAAACTTTCATTACCAATATAAATAGAAAATAAGTATCCTACATTGTCTTAAAATGAATAATGATTTTAAAAGTTTTTAACAAAACGATTTATATTATTATTATCAAGTTAGATGTTAGTTTTAAAAGTTTTTAGATAAAATATTTTTACTATTATTACCAATACAAAATATGTATCTTACGTTAGTTAGAAACTTATGTTAATTTTAAAAGTATTTAGGTAAAAAAAAAAACGTTTGATATTAGTAACAATAACAAAAAATTATAACCATAGAAGAGTTTAGCAATCCAATTATAAGTAGTTGATTATGAAAGAAAAACGTCTAAAATATCATTATTATAACAAGTCGCATTGTTTACATGCCTCATACAAATACAATAATTAAAGATAAATGAATATTATTACTATGTGCTAAGACTTACTCTCTCCGACTCAACATTCCCAATTCTATTCATGTTATCACCTAATACAAATGATATAATGAGTTGATTAAGTATATAAGGAGATTCAAGATTTGTGGCATGTCCGGTGTCCTTGATTATTGCTAACTTTGATTTTGGACCCAAGTGCCTGCATATATTAACATCATTCAATTCAATAAATTAAAATCGAAATATTAATATTATTTAATCTAATCAAAAGTTAATATATTAGAAACACATTTTGTACCTTTGCAACTGATGTCCCATCCTCACAGGAAATGCATTGTCTTTCTCACCCCAAATAAGTAATGTTTCCTTTCAATTCATCACCAAAATACCAATAATATTCAGTGAGCTTTTTTTTATGTCTCAAATTATAAGTAGGATTAGGATTCCTTATTTGGGTTGCGTGGTACTCTGTGGGATTGTATCAATCTTTGTAACCCTAGTTCTAAGTAGGGTAAGTATATTGAAAACTCTATATTATAATTCCTTATCATTTATAGTGAAGTTATTGCTTGTCTTGAAGTAGATTAAACCACGTAAAATCTTTTGTTCCATTTTGCTTTATTCAATTATATTTTCTATTATCTTACTATTATTCGTCCAAATAGTTGATGTTATTATTTTCGATCGATTCGCATCCGTATTGAAGATAAAAACTTGAATTCTTAATTCAAGAATTTCCCCGTTTTTATAATAATATATATAATCGGATGGGAGAGCAGTTAAATATATATATTTGTTACTTTTTTCCATCTACTCTTCTTCCTTTTTCAAGTTAATTACAATGAATGTAACAAGCACTTATAAGTAATTATATCCAAGTGAAATTAATATGAAAAGAGTAAATTTAAATTCAAATTTCACCTGGGTTAGAACCGTAAGAGCAGCATCCACTTTCCTTGTCACCATGTATTGTACCATTTCTTGCTTTTGTTTTTTATATTTGTTCGATATCATCTGAAACACAATTAATATTGTAGTTTAAGCTCAGTTCATTTTGATATATTATTCATTTCTCAGGTGATCATGAGAATAGTTTCTTACAATAATAAGATTGTGTCATGTAGGACTTAGGACATTTCATTTGAGTTTAAGTTTTTTTTTTTTTTAAATCTTTCTCTAATGATACACTTTAGCATAATCTTAATGCGTGATGATTGAAACGTGCGCAGGATATGCATTTTATAAATTTTACTTTTTAAAAAATAAATCCCAAATAGTATATCCGAGAAAAGTGTTTATATATATATATATATATATATATATATATATATATATATATATATATATATATATATATATATATATATATATATATATATATATATATATATATATATAGACTTTAGAAAAAAAACATACTTGATGGATTAAAAAGTATAAAACTAAAATACTACAAAATCGAAAAGGATCTCTCCGCTACTACTATGTTCATGTTGTGTTGCTGTCCCTAAGTAAATGTTTATTATTAAAATATTTATATTTCTAAATGAGTGTTCACGATTTTTTTGTCACTTATCCATTTTTGTATATAAAACGATTGGGATGGAGAGTGTACAATCGAGTACATATGATTAAGTTTATGGTTTTATGCTAAAGCATAAACAAACAATTTTGAATAAGACAGTTTTCCGTCAAAAATCACTTGTCAAAAATAAAACATCACTTTTATCTTATTTACCATGTGGGAATATGAAAATGTACCCGACTTTCTATGTCTTCATAATATAGAAAATATTTAACCTATGAAACCTCTTTATATTTAGTTTTTACTCTTAATTACTTGGAAACAAATTAATTATAAATTTGATACATGTAAATGAGCACAAAAGCAGAATTATTTCTTGGGTAGCTGAAATTCCATTGATCTATTTTCCTATTCATTTTGCTTATGTATAGTTTAGGTGAAAAATATATATGTCGTGCGTTTAACACACGAGTGCAAAAACTAATTATAGATAACTACCTCATCAACTCAAACGAAAAGATGTGATTAAAAATGTGGTAGAGGAAAACATTGTTGTGATTGGTTGTGGTGTGGGTAATCAAAAAAAAAAAACTTATAACTAAGGGGTTATTTATATACTTATTAGTTGTGGTGGGGTTATTTAAACAAAACTCATAGCCAAGGGTTTTATGTAATTTACATAGTTATGGATCAATCTGTACTGTCAGTTGTCTTTGTCACATTCAATCATAACCGCTAGTTAACTACTGATCTCTATTATACTCCATTTGTTTTCAACTTATTGTTCTTTTTGACTTGGCACATCATTTAAGAAAATTATTTGACTGTATTATAAATATTTGTGAAATGTATAATTTCTTTTAATACCCTTGAGTATGTGGCCATAATTAAAATATATAGAAAAAATAAACGTAAAATGATAAAAAAAAATGTTTTCTTAAAAGAAAAAGTTTTGAAAGAGAACAATTATTTTAGAACAGACAAAAAGGAAAGGAAGATGATAATTTGAAAACGAAGGGAGTAATATAGATGCTAAAAATTATTACTATAAGAACATCACCAATGCAACCGTGGATTTGATCATACGTAGTCGTGAGTAATTCACATCCTCAATCATTTGTGTTATTTTTTCTCTTCATTCGCATTCAATCAAAATGGATATCTCCAATGCAAATATGGATTTAATCTTATGTGACATGTATTCACCACTAAAATAATATTTAACAACAAAATAAAATACAAAAGAAAAGAGAACAACCAATTGAAAGAGTTTTAAAAAGAATAATATGATTAGGATGTATCTACCCTCAAGTAGAATGTGAAAGATTGACATTATTATCCACAATATGAACAAATTTGATTGCCACATCATATCTACAATCATAATCCATATTTGCATTGGAGAGGTTTTTCTTTCAAAAAAGGTGTAAATTTTAAGTGACATCTAATTTTTTTCACATCCACATTAACATTGGAGATGTTTTAATTTACGTATGTTATATTAAAAAAAAACCCGGAAGTTCTCATTAAATATTAATTTATGCGCCCCAAAAGCACATTTTAAAAGCAAAAAATTAATGAATTTTGACTCGATATAGAACATACTCTATGTTTCTAAATAATTATCATGTTTTCATTTTTCGTTCTTCCCAAAATATAGTTTTGTTTCTAAAATTTTCTTAATTAGAAAAATATTTTTACTATTTTACCTATACTTTTTTTAATACACTTTTACTATTATAGATAACCTTCTCAACTATAGGTCAAGTTCAAATTGTTAGCCTTAGCTATCAATTGAAACAATGTGCCCCTTCAAATATCACGTTTTTTTTATCGCAACTTATGTTTGAGCAATGTTATTTGAGTTGATGGAAAATGTTCCGCTAAGACTCAAGTGACCATCTTTAGGGTTTTAATTTACCATAATGTCATTTTGATATTTCAATGAACTATCATAAGTAATTAATATATCCCAAATAATCTCCATAACACCAAAAGAACATTATTGTCAAGAAAAATATTTAAAGATGGTCACGTGAACACTATTTGTCAACTAGAATTGAAATGCCAAACAGAAAGTGCGAATAAGGAAGCGTGATACTTAAGGGGGTATATTGGTTAAATTAAGAGTTTAGGGGGACAATTCAAACGTAACTCATTTTTAAGGGGAATTATTTGTAATTTTCTCAAAAATACAAATAAAAAAAAAAAAAATACTCACTTGAATATATTCACGGAGAAAGAAGTTGGGAAGCCACTTTGCAACATCATACTTGTAAAATGACAATCTGACTAACTTCTTGTAATCATCCGGTTCATTGGGTACCAACAAATCCACTACGTTTGTCCCTATCTCCTTAAGCTGCTCAGCTTTTTGCTCCTCTGTACACCCTATCCCCGTACTCGCTATCACAACCTTGTCCACCATCTCCCCGTACATCTCAGCCATCCGGTACCCTACGAACCCTCCGTAGCTGATCGCAAACATTGAGAACCTGTTCACACCCAATTTTTTCAATCCTTGGCACACGCAATCAGCCTGGAACGCGTCGGACCGTTCCTTCTGTTTTGTAAATGAATCTCCGAAAAACAACAGATCTGGTACGTACAAATTGAAGGTTCTAGAGAGCTGAGCTATCTGCAGGAGGAATTGCCACCGTGAATTGCCGCCGTAACCATGGACCATGACCAGATTGGGCTTATGGAATTGCATGTGATTTGTGATCCAGAAATGCATCGTGGTTTGTTCGTCCAAATAGACGGATACTGGGGAGAGATTGCGGAAGCGGAAGTATGTGGAGAGAATTGCTTCGGCCAAGGAGATGGGAAAGCTTTTGATGCTGCATAAGAAAGAGTGAATGTAACGCAATGCAATGGAGAGGAAATGGCGAAGCCATGGAGTCTCCATTGGAACAAATTAAACACACACGGAATGAGTAACGAAAATGGAATGCTTATTTATTCTGTTTGATACTGTACGATCTTCCTCTTTTTTGAGGTGAGGTAGGCCAGTGGGATCACTTTTTAAAACTCATCATTCCCTCCACATAATTTTTTAAATCTGTATGAAACTAATACTATAATTAATTTTAAGTGTATATAGAAACGCAATAATTACAAACGTGTGTTTGGTAGTTTTATACTCCATCCATTCCCATCAAAGAGTTCTCGTTTGAAAATCAATTTTTTTAAGAAAATAATACTTTTAGGAGTCTATTAATAATAAAATATTTTATACCTTAATTTTTTAAAGTGTACTTTTTAAGTGAAACATTCTAAAATGGAATAGTGAACTTTTTACCCAAAACAAAGAGAAAATTAAAAAAAAAGCAAAAACATATATTTTTCATAAAACAGATACTTCTTACTTAACCTTCCGCGTGTTGGTAGGTTAAATTATAAAAAACTAGAATTTCATCGTTTAAATTAAGATTCATAATACCGTCGTACCGAAGACTTACGCTTCATAGAAATACACTCATTTGCCAAAATAGTGGGATTAATAACCGTCCAGAAAGTTACACTCATTAATAAAAACATAAAGTGCTGACGAATTATGAAAGCAAAAAAACATAAAGTGCATTATTAAATAGACAACGTGGATGACTCGTTTGTAGTGGAATATTAGAGTATGTACAATAATTTTGTTAAATCAAATCAAAAATAAAATATAATTTATTAAAAATCAATAAAATAATTCATTAAATACCTATTTGATATAAAACCAAAAAATCTTTTCAATGGTGACATAAAATCCAACACATTTATATACCCCACCATATTTATCTTCATTAATATTGACTAGAAACTTTAAAAAATAATAGAATTTTTTTTTTCTGATATCTAAATTAAACAAACCAAGTCTCTATTTATAGGTGAAAATGTATACTTTAATTCAGGAAAAATTAAATTTAAAAAATTAAATTTTTTTGGCTAAAAATTGGTCAAGAAAGGCAATGGAAGAAAATAAAATGTTATCCACTCAAATGATGACACTTGAAAAAGGGACCTGGGATTTGAGGATTTTGAGGTTTAAGAGATGATTTTTTTTTTTTTTGTTAAAATCATTGGTTAATTTGGAGATGATTATTTTTAGAAGATTTAAGTTTGATTTGAGGAAAAACCCCCATTATACATGCTCTTATGCAGACACTCACTAAATTTTGAGGTTAGAGAACCAACCCGCTTAGTTTTGGTGAAAAAAATAAATAAAAAGAAATAGAAAAGGAGACATTCATGCACATATCGAAGACTGATATTCTAATGAAAAAGAAAAAAATATGATTTTATAAAAGGTAAAAATTTAGGTAAGGTGGTATTTCGGATAATTTTTATAAGATTGATCCTCTTATCCAACTTACCGTGTATTGATGGGTAAAGCTGTGAGAGAGTGAAGCTCTATCTTACAAATAAAAATCTATAAGACAATCTTAGAAGAGACTTACCCTCTATAAAATTATAAGAGTAAATTATTCATCTTAAATATATAAAAGGTTGGAATTATGGTCAGTGCTACCCCTTCAACTTGAATAATAATAATAATAATAATAATAATAATAATAATAATAATAATAATAATAATAATAATAATAATAATAAAAGAAGGATCGAGAACCCCAAACGCAAGTATTGATCAGTTAGTTAATAATAATAATAATAATAATAATAAAAGAAGGATCGAGAACCCCAAACGCAAGTATTGATCAGTTAGTTGACTATGGCGTCAAGTAACAAATCTCTAACATCACACTTTGTTAGTTAGCTTATTCTTTTCATGAATGAATGAATAATTTTGGGAACACCAATTTGAAATGTCACACTTTGTAAAGTTTCAATAAACTTCACACATAAATAAGTTACACTAGTGAGCCACCGCTAGATAAGTGATTTTCGCAACCCTAAAAACAAAACCGATTTCTTTTCCAGTTAAACTAGATTTTGGGATTTTATCGAAGTATGGAGCGAGAAGCATTCAAATAAATGAATATATGTTTGGAATTTTATAAGGGTGAGATCAAAATTTGTGACTCATTATGTATCAAAAAGAGTTTCAAATGTTCTGGTTAAAGTCTTTCTAAATATGTTCGACAAAGATAGCTCAAAGGGTAAACTCACAAAATAACTAATTTAACTCAAAAGTATGGAAACTAACAAAATTAACATATTTAAATTATCAATTAAAACAATATAATCATTCAGCGGTGGAAGAAATATTTAAAAGTAACTTTTGTAAGCAAAACCAATAACCAATTATAGAAACAATATTTTATTGTTTTTTAAATAATGACAATTTGATCTTCTTCTGAAGCCTTTAGCTTTACAACAATGACTGATTTTAAAACTTGATATGCATTAACTTTATCAAGTATTTCCACCTACACGTAAGATAAAAAAGATAGAGACAAATTCAATTAACCATATTTTATGCATATAAATAATTAATTAAAATATCGAAAAACATATTATCTTATTTACAACACTTAAATCCTCCCACGTATAAGAAGTTTTACCCAAGCACAACACAGGTAAAGTCACAGACCTACCAATCAGTTTCCATCAACTACATCCACTACAACCGAAGTCAAAAAACCCTCGGAGCAACAATCCAGTCATCTGGATTCCAAACCTTTTTATCTCATTTTCTTGTTTCAGAAAAGTGTATTTCGTCATTTCAACCATTTATAAATTTTAATAACTATGTAAAAAAAATTGAAAGATGTTCATCGACCACCCTGCCTTTACTTCATTGACGGCTTGAGAAAGAGGGCCCATCAGGGTTGTAACTTTTTCTTAGCAATTAGATTTTCTCACATACTTCTCTTCTAAATTTCGATGACATATTTCCTTTCTCCATTATCTTTCTAATCTATAAGGCAGATTCTTTAGTTCCTTGGCAATTTCTAAACTTATTTCGTAAAGAACATGCCCTATTGCAGAATGACTCTGGTGGAGTCACCTATATGATCACGGTCAATCCAATTCGCTCAACAAACAGTATAAATAAACAGTACAATCAAACTGAGCAATCATTTATCAAACACCAAGAAATAGAATGTTTTGCTGTCGCATAAAGTTCAATATTGACTTTTCAAGGAAATATTTAGCTTTTTCAGATTGATATTTACACATAGATTAATCTTGATTTATGTAGTAGATCTATAACCATTTTAAACTAACTACAAAATACCAGGAAACCAAGCTATACACTTTTGAAGAGGTAAATAGATTCATACCAAATCTCCATCCTGAAAAGTGAAGATGGTCATGATTACTTTTTCAGAACATCTAAGCGTAACACCTAAAACCCAAAATGCAACACCATTTAATACATCAAATGACCTAACTACCCCTACCTACATTTACACATTACCCATCCCTCCATTAATTCCCTAAACCAACCAACCAACCACCCCCCCCCACTCTCACCCATCTCCCTCTCTCTCTCTGCATCCAGACCCGTCACCCCCCCACTCTCACCCGTCTCCCTCTTCCTCTCTGCTCTCCCCTAGAAATCTTTATCTTTCTTCTCTCTCACATCTCTTTTCTCTCTTCTCTCTCCCTCTCACTCTAACCAATTACCTACATCTCTCTCAATCCCTCAAAACCGAGCACGAAGTGAAAGAAGAAATTGGGCAATCCAGGTATCTCAATCTCTCACACCTCTTCTGTTTCAATTTGGGCAATATTGTAGATCTATACGTTTTTTTTTAAAATTTGGCGTGACACACCTCTTCTGTTTCGGCAATAATGTAGATTTGGAGGTTTTTTTTTTTTGAATTTGGCGTGAAAGAACCGATACTCACCAGCGGTTGAATTCATCAAGTACCGCGACTCACCAGCGGTTGTGGCATAAAACATCTGCGAATTTGTAGCGGATGTTTTATCCCACTACCGCTGGTGAGTCGCGATACTTTGATGTATACAACCGCTGGTGAGTAGCGGTTCTTTCTGACTACAGCCGCTGGTGAGTCGTGGTTGTTTTGATTAAAACATGTTTTTTTAGAACAAAAGATATGTGATATGTGTACTATATATATATATATATATATATATATATATATATATATATATATAACTTAGGTTTTCATTATTTTTTTGAAATAGAACCAAAATTGGGGGATGATTTGTGTTTTTTTTTAAACATGTATTTTTTTAAAAAAACTTATGTAATATATGTGTGTATATATTTTAAAAAAATGTTTTATAGATAACTTATCATTTCATAACTTAAATTGTATTTATTTTTTTGTAATAGATGGAATCCGGACGTCGACGAGGGAAACGTCCAGTACAAGCAGATGATCTGGGTAGAGTACGTAACAGAGTTGTGACTGCTTCAGAACGCAGGAAAGCTGCTAATCAGGCACTGTAAGGCCCCAAATTCGGGTCCCACTACATGGGCCTACATCTGGCCACGTCACTACAAATTCAAACTTTAATTAAATGCTAAATTAAAACGACATCTAACTAAAATTACAAAAGTCTCCAATTAAATACAGTCATCCAAAATAAAATTCGTAACAAAGTCTTCTAAAAATTCCCCTGTCTTCATTAACTTCCAACACATAATATTTATAACCTAAAATCTTGATTCTTCGCCGGTATCCTCTACCTCAAACTTAGTCTTTAATTTCGACCTGAAGAAGAGGATTGTGAAGGGTGAGCGAACAAAGCTCAGTAAGATCATACGTCGCCCTTCCGGTTTCTAAGGAGGAGTGACTCAAAGAATAATCATGATATATGTAAAACAGAGTTTTAGATATTTGACAACTTGCGAAAATCAAAGATAAGTAACGAAAGACTTACAAATCTTTTTTTTTTTTAAAAAGGAGAGTTTCAAACAGAATAAATATGGATTAAACAAGTTTGTCATTACTGACTGTCTCATACCATCTAGTAATAACCGAATATCAAAATATTTATTTAGATCACATAAATGTCTTTTGACCAAGAATCAAATCCCCCGAATGGTACACAAATCCCCCGTAGGGTACATGAATCCCCCGAAGGGTACACAAATTAAGGTATATCCGGATAACCGCACTCACAGGCCAAGTGGTGCAAATTTCAATTATTTCAAATGTTGTCACGAAAATCCCCGTGACGGGTTGTTCATACTTAGTGATCATAAATAATTTCAAAAATAAATAGTACTGTTAATGTACTATTATCAAAACATAAATAATATCAAAGTTCGTTATTTTCAATATCAAAGAGCATACCGACAAAATTTACGAATACAAATAAAATTAAATTTCTCAATAACAAGGTAATTCATAAAAATCAGAGTAGACATGAAAATTTGCGAAAACGAAGGTACAACGAAGATATTCAATAACGCAAACGACGGAGTCAAAGCAACTACCGACACGAGGTCGGGCATGGCAAATGAAGGAACGAAATTCAAGAATAGCGGAAGCCTAACATAAAAAGTATTTTTTTTATACTTTTTCAAAGTACCTAAAAGAAACGTAATCCCTTACCTCAAAATGCTTAGCAACGATAATCCACGACACGTACGATCGTCCTATGCTCGTTTGTTCGAATCTAAAATTTCAATAATAATAAGAATTATTAATTATAGTCGATCAATGTGACACCAATTAGTTATTGATAATAAAAATGAAAATTTTTCTTATTGTCAATTCTTTTAAGAGAATAGTTAATTATTTATTTAATAATGCCTACTGGAATCAAAACTCTAATTAACTGTTAATTGATGAACACGTAAACAACACGCTCATTTCCTGTTTAAATACATACCCACATTTTAGAAAAATATATATATAAATTTTTTTCCTCAAAAATCCCGCCATTGTGCGGCTCAATCCCATCCATAACTTTTTTCTTTTGTCAACCTACCTCTACTACCATGACTTCTCAAAAGCATACAATTCAACCCATTTAAAAATCACAGCCAATTAATTTCTTTGTCATTCTTTCTTCTTCCTTTCATCTTCCTTTCTCCACTTTCTTTCTTTTTATTTTTGGTTTCCGTCTGTGATCGACTTTGCCCCCCCTACCTTGCCATCAGTTCTCGTCCTCTTTCTTCTTCTTCACCTTCATTCTAAAATCACCGCATCAAACACCCATACACACTAATAATCCAAAGTACCAAAAAGAGAATAAAAAAAATTAGATAACACCCATACAACAAGATTTCGATCGGTGTTTACATTGATCAAGAAGATCACGACGACTTACAGAAGAACCTCTCTCGGTATGCTTCGTCTTCGAGCTCACGATTTCTTCTCTTTCTCCTTGCTCCTACCGGCGCCCCTCACTATCTCTCTCTCTCTGAATCAGCCGAAGGTAGAGTAGTGATATGTATGGGTTGTTTGATAACCCAATCCCTCAATCTCTCTACTTATCTCCCGAGAAATTCTTCCGTAATCAATTCGATTTCTTCTCGTGGACTCCTCCCGTGCCACGGCTCCCCCTCGTCTGATAATTTGGGTGAGATTAGAAAACTAAGTTTGTTGTTATTATTATTATTATTATTATTATTATTATTATTATTATTATTATTATTATTATTATTATTATAAAATGATCCAAACCCAAACAACTAATTTACTAATTGTATTGGCACAACACAAATGGGTGACAAATTCTAAAGATAGGCTCAAAACAAATAATTTGATTCCAAAGATTTAGGTTGGCCCAAAACAAATGATTAAATTATTTTAAAAATTTTACATTTCATACTAGCATTTTCGGGGTATTACACTCTCACCCCCTTAAAAGAAGTTTAGTCCCTAAACTTACATACCAAGTCAAACGAAGAGTTCAGGGTGCTTCTCCTTCATTTCCTCCTCAAGTTCCCAAGTAGCTTCCCTCTCGGTGTGATTGCTCCATTGAACCTTGACATAAGGAATGATTCGCTTCCGAAGAATTTGATCCTTCCGATCTACAATTTTAATAGGCTGCTCAGCATAACTAAGATCCCCTCTTCAACGGAGCTACTTATACTCGATCACATGGCTCGGATCCGGAGCATACTTTCTCAACATTGAAACGTGGAACACGTTGTGCACCCATGACAGTACTGGTGGTAAGGCTAGTCGGTATGCAACTTCTCCGACTTGTTCGAGCACTTCAAATGGTCCCACAAATCTCGGGCTAAGCTTACCCTTAATACCAAATCTCATAACTCCACGCGTAGGGGAAACCTTGAGGAAGACATGATCCCCTACTTCAAATTCAAGTTCACGTCGGCGTTTATCGGCGTAGGACTTCTGTCTACTCTGGGCCGTTAACATTCTCTTCTTAATCAGTTGTACCTTCTCCGAGGTAATCTGTACCAATTCTGGTCCCAACAATTTTCGTTCTCCTACTTCATCCCAACATGTAGGCGTACGACACCTTCTTCCATATAATGCTTAAATGCGGCGCCATACCAATGCTTGCATGGTAGCTGTTGTTGTAGGTGAACTCCACTAGGGGTAAATGATCATCCCAATTACCCTGAAAGTCTAAAGCGCAAGAACGAAGCATATCTTCCAACGTCTGAATGGTTCGCTCAGATTGGCCGTCTGTCTGCGGATGAAAGGCCGTACTCATACTCAAAGTGGTGCCCAAAGCCTTCTGCAAACTACCCCAAAACTTTGATGTAAACCTGGTGTCACGATCGGACACAATCGAGACTGCACTGTAACGACAATCTCATCTACATACATCTTGGCCAATTTCTCCAACGGTCATTTATCTGAAGGCTAAAAAGTGTCGACTTCACAAACGGTCCACGATAACCCAAATGGAGTTCTTTCCTTTTAATGTCTTCGGCAACCCCACAACGAAGTCCATAGTTATATGTTCCCACTTCCACTCGGGTATAGGCATTGACTGTAACAATCCTCCCGGTCTCTGATGTTCGCACTTCACTTGTTGACACACAAGACATTTGGACACGAACTCGCAATTCTCGCTTCATATTGCTCCACCGAGAAAGTGTCTCGCATGTCCCGATACATCTTTGTGCTCCCAGGATGTATCACGAATCTTGAATTGTGGGCTTCTTCTAACACTTCCCTCTTTAACTCTGGATCCGATGGAATGCAGACCCTCTTGCCAAAGCGTAGAACACCATCCCCTCCAAGTCGAAAATCAACCTGAGCTTCAATCTTTACCCCTTCACAAATTTTTACTAACTCCGGGTCAACTTTCTGGGCAGTTTTGATCCTCTCCAGCAAGGATGGTTGAAGACTCAATCGTGTCAGATAACCTTTTCCTCCCCTTACCCGAACTTCCAAACCCAAATTCTCGATATCCTCTAGAATGCTCTTCTCCTTTGTTAACATCATTGCCAAGGTTCCCTTGCTCTTACGACTCAAAGCATCCGCCACTACATTGGCTTTACCTGGATGATAGAGAATGGTGCAGTCGTAATCCTTTAATAACTCCAACCATCTCCTCTGTCTCATGTTCAATTCCTTCTGAGTGAAAATGTACTTAAGACTCTTGTGATCCGTATATATCTCGCAAGTCACTCCATACAAATAATGTCTCCAAATCTTTAAAGCAAAAACTACCGCGGCTAACTCCAAGTCATGTGTTGGGTAGTTTCTTTCAAAGTTCTTTAATTGCCTCGAGGCATAGGCAATCACCTTCCCATCTTGCATCAATACACAACCCAAACCTTTCAACGACGCGTCACTGTAGATCACAAAGTTCTCCGATCCTGACGGTAAAGCAAGAATTGGAGCTGACACCAATCTTTTCTTTAACTCCTCGAAACTTGCAACACACTCCTCCGTCCAAACAAACTTTTTGTTTTTCTGAGTCAACTGGGTTAGAGGTCCTGCGATTTTTGAAAACCCTTCTACAAAACGACGATAATACCCTGCTAGCCCCAAGAAACTTCGAACTTCCGTATCGCTCGCCGGTTTCTCCCAGCCATCGCTCTATCTTGGTCGGGTCCATCTGAGACTCCATCTTTTGACACTACATGACCCAAGAAACTCACCGCTTCCAACCAAAACTCACATTTCTTGAACTTCGCATATAATTTCTCCTCCTTTAAAATCGCAATCGCTCTCAAGTGTTGCTCGTGCTCTCTCGTGTTCTTGAGTAGATCAAGTATATCATCAATGAAGACAATTACGCACCGATCTAGAAACTTCCGAAACACTTCGGTTCATTAAGTCCATAAATCTTTGCCGAGCTGTTCGTCAACCCAAATGGCATCACCAAAAACTCAGTAGTGTCCGGCCCTAAACGCAGTCTTAGCAATATCCTCCTTTCTGACCCTTAATCGGTGGTACCCCGAACGAAGATCGATCTTTGAGAAGTAGCATGCTCCTTGTAGTTGGTCAAAAAGATCGTCGATCCTCGGTAATGGGTATTTGTTTCTCACCGTAACCCGATTCAACTCACGGTAATCTATGCATAACCTCATCGTCCCGTCTTTCTTTTTCACAAACAAAACTGGAGCACCCCATGGCGATACGCTAGGCCTAATGAGCTTCTTCTCCAACAACTCCTGTAACTATTCCTTCAATTCCTTAAGTTCTGCAGGAGCCATTCTATAAGGTGCTTTTGAAATTGGGGCTGTCCCCGGTGCTAAGTCAATTAAAAATTCCACCTCCCTCTCTGGTGGAAGTCCTGGTAATTCTTCAGGAAACACCTCTGCAAACTCCCTAACCACAGGAAGTGACTCAAGACTAACCCCTTCCTTACGTGTATCAGTAATGTGCGCCAAATAACCTTGGCAACCCTTCCTTAACAGTCTACGGGCTTGCATTGACGAGATAAAACCTGTTAGGCCGCCGCTTAGAACCCTTAAATCGAAACTCGTTCTCCCTGGAATGCAAAATATTACCTCCTTCCCAAAAACAAGCCTAGCATGGAAAGCGGCTAACCAATCCATTCCCAAAATTATGTCAAAATCTCAAATATCCAAGGAAATAAGATCTACAGGCATTTCCCTACCCTCCAATTTCAACGA
Source organism: Codonopsis lanceolata (assembly GCA_013146195.2). Taxonomy (NCBI): domain Eukaryota; kingdom Viridiplantae; phylum Streptophyta; class Magnoliopsida; order Asterales; family Campanulaceae; genus Codonopsis; species Codonopsis lanceolata. Next base: position 4,275 of record JABEVN020000976.1, on the reverse strand, counting down.
ACAAGACTTAAATACTGAACTCACTGGAATAGACTCCCCTGTTGGTGTATCTATAACTAACTCAACATCTAGGTTTTGTGAAGGCAGTTTCATGCGTTGTGCAAGGGATGTAGATATCACATAATGAGTTGCACCCGGATCAATCAATGCATACAAACTACGAGAAGAGAGTTGGACGGTACCTGCCACCACGTCATTAGTAGCGCGAGCATCTCCTGCGTTCATTGCATACACTCTACCTTGCTCCCTGGGTTTAGGTTGGTCCCCGCCACCGGTTCTCAGACAACCCGATTCCTCGGCCAGGCTCTCAATCTCTCGACCAGGTCCCATTTTGCCGCAGCTTAAAACAAGCTCCGGCTTCCCCCGTGGCAAGCCAACGCCGGATGCTTTCCCCCACAAGTCTTACAAGTCTCAATCCGCCTCGATTCGCATTCCATCAATCATGACCTTGGTCCCGCCTCACGATCCTCGCCTCCTTGATTCGATTCGACTCCACCGATTCGACCCTCGATCTATTATCATCCGTATTTCTCCTCTTGTGCCCATCAGAATCGCCTCCTCGATGACCTGACTGATCTCGCGAATTATTTCCTCGATAACCCGTCTGATCCCGAGAACTATTTCCTCGATGCCCCGACTGACCCCGAGAACTACTTCCAATACTCTCAAAATCTCTCTTTTTTTCTCCTCGCGCTTCTTCCGATGATAGTCCGATACAATTCGCTCAAGAATTATAGCCCTGCCGACCACTTCAAAGATAAGTCTTCAAGCGCAAGGCCACTAAGCGATGACTAATCCTCCCATCGAGGCCTCTTTCAAACATCCTAGCCTTCTGTTTCTCATTCTCAATGAGACCCAGAGCATATTTTGATAGCTCCGTAAATTTGACAGCATACTCATCCACCGTCATCTTTCCTTGTTCCAGTTTAGAAACTCCACCGCTCTTTCCTTTCTTTTAGTCACAGTACACTTTCAGGAAAATACTTCTTGTAGAAGACCTCAAGGAAAGTCTCCCAAGTGTATTCTTCTGCCTCAGTTGCTTCCACAGTTCTCATCTCCGACTGCCACCACTGATCAGCCTTTCCTTCGAACTTGAAAGTGGCGAGGTTGACCTTTGCTCACCGGTGAGAGTCATCGTTCTAAAATCTTCTTCATACTCTCCACCCCTCCTCTGGTTTTATTGTGCCAGGCGCGCCTGAGAAGGGTTTAGGGCTTCTCTTCTGGAATATGTCAAGGGGATCCTTTGCTACTGTTCGAGGTTGCGGAACTACGATTGGAGGTGGTGGTATGCAGTAGGTAAGTTGTGGTCTTTGCCAGTGAGGTTGTGGCACGTGCCAGTGAGGTTGTGGTTGAATAATTTGACCAATCACTGCCTTTACGGCTGGGTCAAATTCCGCAAGGTTCATCATCGTAACGGGGGTCCACTAAGGTGGGATTTGTTTGCGTTGGTCGAGGCACTTCGAGGCGGGATTTTCATTGCTCATACTAAATTGGGTTCCAGATGGTCCCCACACACTTTCAGAAACCGAGCCTTCTACTGCTCCTCCTCCCCCGTTTCCTCGACCACGGCCACGGCCTTGGTTAGCGGTACGTCCTCCTCTACGTGCCATATTCTGGTACAAAAACGAGGAAATGTCAAAAGATATCTAAGATTCCATCACACTAAAATGTGATTGCTAACTAACATGACGTAATTGGAAACAATCTACACGCTTGTTATGTAATATCAAATTTCTTCCCAAAGTTAGTTCTCAAAATCATCTCGAAACCAATATCAAATAAAATATAGTAGTACGGAAACGTCAATGTATTCAAAACAAATCTCCCAAAATTTTATTAAATATCAAAACAAAATTCAACTCATATCTCAAAATTTGGACACACTTAGTGTATTCCATGTCTTTTGACTAAAATAATAAGAAACCATCTGAACGAACCTAACAACTATGATGGCCATAAACAAAATTTAAAAACTAATGTAAAAGTGTTGTCCTATCTAGTTTCTGACTCGAGGCAGCATCTTCTTCTTCACTTGGATCATCATCATCATTATGTCGACCGACATTAGCATCGACCTCCACACCCACGAGAGCTTGAGCACCAGAGTTGACATCAACTTCTATGTCAACGCTTTCATCATCTTCAGCCTCTTCCTGAGACCTTGGATTCTCTTCTAGGTTTGGACCATCATCAATGGCCACTTGGAGTGCATCCCATACTTTCTTAAAACTCTGACGTGACTCCCTGAGTCTAAGGTGCATCTCCCAATTATGGGCCTCAGACTCCATAAAATCATCATAAGGCTTATGCAGAGTGTGCTGGACATCCTTTAACACTTGTGTTTGTCGTCGTAGTTTAGCTTCTAGCTCTCTTTTCTCTTCCCTCAACTGTTTATTCATCCTCTCTGCTCGATTAGCTTATGATGCCCTAGCTAGCATTCGCTCGAACTTCAGGGAGGCGACACAAATTGAGACTTCCGAGTCGTTGTCTTACGCGCCATTCCTACAAGTAACACGAGTTTATTAGTTTAACGAAAAAATAATAATTTCTTAATCATCAGTGAGACCATAACTTAGCTATAATCACAACTTAATGCTAGTATCATAATCCTATTGTAGTATCACATCTTATTCTTAATTGTTCCTAAATCCTAAGACCATCCTGATCTAAGGCCTAAGCTCGATACTGTCAATCAAGGCCCCAAACTCGGGTCCCACTACATGGGCCTACATCCGCCACGTCACTACAAATTCAAACTTTAATTAAATGCTAAATTAAAACGACATCTAACTAAAATTACAAAAGTCTCCAATTAAATACAATATCCAAAATAAAATTCGAACAAAGTCTTCTAAAAATTCCTTTGTCTTCATTAACTTCCAACACATAATATTTATAACCTAAAATCTTGATTCTTCGCCGGTATCCTCTACCTCAAACTTAGTCTTTAATTTCGACACTGGAAGAAGAGGATTGTGAAGGGTGAGCGAACAAAGCTCAAGAAGATCATACGCCGCCCCGGTTTCTAAGGAGGTGACTCAAAGTCGGGAATATGGGATATATGTAAAACAAAGTTTTAGATATTTAACAACTTCGAAAATCAAAGATAAGTAATGAAAGACTTAAAATCTTTTTTTTTTAAAGGAGAGTTTCAAACGTAACAAATATGGATCAAACAAGTTTGTCATTACCGATCGTGTCCCATACCACCAAGAATAACCGAATATCAAAATATTTATTTAGATCACATAAGGGTCTTTGACCAAGAACCAAATCCCAGAAGGGTACACAAATCTCCGAAGGGTACACAAATTAAGGTATATCCGGATAACCGCTCCTTCAGGGCCAAGTGGTGCAAATTTCAATTATTTCAAATGTTGTCACGAAAATCCCGTGACGGGTTGTTCATACTTAGTGATCATAAATAATTTCAAAAATAAATAGTGCTGTTGTATGTACTATTATCAAAACATAAATAATATCAAAGTTCGTTATTTTCAATATCAAAGAGCATCTGCAGACAAAATTTCTGACGAATACAAATAAAATTAAATTTCTCAATAACAAGGTAATTCATAAAAATCGAGTAGACATGAAAATTTGGCGAAGGTACAACGAAGATATTCAATAAGCAAAAGCGGAGTCAAAGCAACTACAAACGCAGGTCGGGCATGGCAAATGAAGGAACGAAATTCAAGAATAGCGGAAGCCTAACATAAAAAGTATTTTTTTTATACTTTTTCAAAGTACCTAAAAGAAACGTAATCTCTTACCTCAAAATGCTTAGCAATGATAATCCACGACACGTACGATCGTCCTATGCTCGTTTGTTCGAATCTAAAATTTCAATAATAATAAGAATTATTAATTATAGTCGATCAATGTGACACCAATTAGTTATTGATAATAAAAATGAAAATTTTTCTTATTGTCAATTCTTTTAAGAGAATAGTTAATTATTTATTTAATAATGCCTTTGGAATCAAAACTCTAATTAACTGTTAATTGATGGACACGTAAACAACACGCTCATTTCTGTTTAAATACATACCCACATTTTAGAAAAATATATATATAACTTTTTTTCCTCAAAAATCCCGCCACTGTGCGGCTCAATCCCATCCATAACTTTTTTCTTTTGTCAACCTACCTCTACTACCATGACTTCTCAAAAGCATACAATTCAACCCATTTAAAAATCACAGCCAATTAATTTCTTTGTCATTCTTTCTTCTTTCCTTTCATCTTCCTTTCTCCACTTTTCTTCTTTTTTAT